>JARBWK010000015.1:45343229-45448280 GCA_030556195.1 Anolis apletophallus | reverse complement strand
CCTCACCCTCCTCGCTCACTGTGATCGGTTCCAGAGGAAGGAGGACAGCCAGTTTAAGACCGTCCCCTCACCCCGGCTTCTGGGGGCTTTTCATGCAGAGCGTGGTCCGGGTGCGCCCACTGGGGTTTCCCGGGCTGGGTGGCCGTGTCCCAAAAGCATTCTGGGGAACTCACGACCCCCCAGTGATGCCGGCCATGATAGCCTTCGACAACACTGCACTAAAAGCAATGGATGTTTTGCATGGATGTCATGCAAATTGCGTTCAATACTAACAACATGCGATACTGTTTCTATAGGTGTGTATGATATGGATTTCATCCAATTGTCTTTATATAGAGTACCTAATACCCAAAACACGCCTTACCCCTCCCCCCCATCAGTCCCGTTATCTCTTCTGTCCATTCCACTCTTCTCTATACATTTCTGTTCTCAAAGGTCAATGGGCATCCACAGCGGAATCCAAGCCCACCTTCTCGGCTTTGAACTGGAATATATGGCGCGCACACACTCTATATATCTATATCTGCTTTGAACTGGGTTAGCTCAGGGCCCTTCCACACAGCCCTATAACCCAGATGATCAAGGCTGGAACCCCCCCCACAAAAAGCTTCTTCTTCTTCTTCTCCTTCTGCGCCAGGAGCAATAATGGAGAACCCAGCGGGCACATTGGCGCCACCTTTCTCTTCCAAGTTCCATGAATAGTTTTATATTTTCAAACTTAAATGTTTGTAATTTGCACCTTTCTTTATTATATTTTACAAAAAGAGGTAGAACATCTATGTACCTACCTACCTACCTATGTATATAATAAAAGTCAGTGTTTGCGGGCGGTAGTGCGGTGGTGCAGAGGGAGAAATATGTGCCAACGTTTCGATTGGTTGCCACTGTGGGATTATTTGCATAAAGGACACCGATTGGCCAACCTCAGAACTCCGACACTCTAAGGCAGTGTTTTTCAACCTTTTTTGAGCCGCGGCACATTTTTGACATTTACAAAATCCTGGGGCACACCACCAACCAAAATGACACAAAATGACACTCTGAGACAGTCATACATACAGTTAATATGTTTTTAGATGTATTTCTACACTCAGTGTGAAACCTGGGCCTGTTTCCATGAACACAAGATAGATATCCTGGCAGGAATGGCAGAAAGACACAAACTTCCCACACAGAACTCCCATAACCAAGAGAAAATGCTATAAGAGTTTGGTGGGCATTGACCTTGGGTTTTGGAGTTGTAGTTCACCTACATCCAGAGAGCACTGTGGACTCAAACAATGTTGGATCAGGACCAAACTTGGCAGGAATACTCAATATGCCCAAATGTGAACACAGGTGGAGTTTGGGGAAAATAGACCTTGGCATTTGGGAGTTACAGTTTCTGGGATTTCTAGTTAACACACAATCAAAGAGCATCCTGAACTCTTGCAACAATGGAATTGAACCAAACTTGGCACATTGAACTCTCATTACCAACAGAAAGTACTGAAAGGGTTTGCTTGGGAATTGACCTTGAGTTTGGAAGTTGTAGTTCACCTACACCCAGAGAGCACTGTGGGCTCAAACAATGTGATGTTATGTTGTTGTTTGTTTTCTATCCAGAACCACAATGTTGGAAGGAGGCTCACCACTTGAAGGTCCCTCAAACAGGCATGGGGAAACTTGGGCCCTCTGGGTGCCTTGGACTTGTTTTAGACTCCAACTCCCACCATTCCTCACAGCCTGAGGCCCTTTCCTGCTTAAGTGGCTGGGGGGGGGGGGAAAGGGCCTGAGGCTGCTAGAAATGGTGGGAGTTGGAGTCTAAAACACCCGGAAGGCCCAAGTTTGCCCATGCCGGGTTTCGACAGAGGCCTCTTCCTCCCCCTCCCCCTTCGCTTTGCCCTTTCTTCCCCCTCCTGCCCAACACTTACTTTCTCTTCTCCACTCGAGCTCCTTTCTTTCCAGCCTCGCTCTGCTCGCTTTGCCTCGTTTTGCTCACGCTGCCGCTTCTGCCGCCATTTTGATCCAAGGGGGCAGCGTGAGCGTGTTCAGGAGGGGAGGGGAGGGAGGAAGACGTGGGGCGAGTCTGCGCAGCACAGGTCACGTCTTCCTCCCTCCCCCCTCCCGCAGAAGCGGCAGCGTGAGCAAAGCGAGGCAAAGCGAGCAGAGCGAGGCTGGGAAGAAGGGAGCCCGAGTGGAGAAGAAAAAGTGTCCGGCAGGAGGGGGAAGAAAGGGTATTGGAGGTTCCAGTTTCCCACGGCACACCTGATGATTGCTCACGGCACACCGGTTGGGAAACACTGCCCTAAGGCACCAGATTATTTGGACAAAGGACTGTGATTGGCCAGCCTCAGAACTCCAACACTCTAAGGCACCGGACAGAGGGCATTGGTTGCCACTGAGAGACAATTTGCATAAAGGACTCTGATTGGCCAGCAAAAACCGATTGCAACTGAATGCTTGAGTTAGCCAAATGACAGTTTTTTCCCCTTGAAAATGGAATGTTCAAGGAATATGTGACAGCATTTCGATAAATTGCCACTATGGGATTATCTGCATAAAGGACTCTGATTGGCCAGCCTCAGAATTCCAACATTCTATGGACTCAGACAGAGGGGATTGGTTGCCACTGAAATGGTATTTGCATAAAGGACTCCGATTGGCCATCCACAATCCAACATTCTAAGGTAACTCAGAGAGAAAAGAAATGGCCTCAGGCAGTCAGACACTACAGCCCACAGCAGTGATGGATCAGGACCAAAATTAGCACACAGAGCCCCCTTGACCCACTCAACACCCTGGTGCTGTTTCAAGGAGGATGGACCAGATGATGGGACTTGACATACCTTCACTCACCTTCTGAGACCACTGCAACCCTCATCCAAAGAATGATCAAGACCAAATGTGACACACAGAGCCCCCATGACCCACTCTACATCCTGGTGCTGTTTGGAGGGGGTGGACCACGGCCAATGGGACACGCAGTACCTTCACTAAGTTCCTGAGACCACTGCAAGCCACGTAAACATCTAATAGGAACCGACCTTGGCACACAATGCCTTCCTCAAATAACCCGGGCACCGCCGGGTCCCCACGCTAGTTAATACATATATTTTTTTGTTTAATTGCTATTAAATTTTTAAAAAATTAACTTCTAGGGGGGCGGAGAGTAAATGTTTTTCTGCAATGGGGCGGTAGGTCTTCCGATTGACCAGCCTCAACATACCAACATTCTAAGGCAGCAGACAGAGGGGATTGGTTGCCACTGAGGGAGTATTTGCATAAAGGACTCTGACTGGCCAGCATCCAAGAATCCACGCCTCTACATTCAAACAACATGATTGGTTGCCACTGAGGGAGAATTTGCTAAACCGGCTCTGATTGTTCAGCTTCTAGATTCCAACATTCTAAGGCAGGGGTGGGCAACCTACGGCCCGCGGGCCGGATGCGGCCCAGTGGCCAATTCTGTCCGGCCCGGGGAGAAGGGCGTCGGGGGTGGGGACAAGAGGAAAGGGTGCCACTGCCGCCATCCCATCGCAGGCTCTGCGGGGCCTGTGTCGGCAGACAGGCCGGAGGAGCGGCGGCTTTGAGTGCCTGCCATCCCTGGAGCGTCCGGGCCTGCAGTGGGAGCATTCGGCGACCTACGGCGGCTGATCGCCCTGGTGACCCGGAAGACTTGATCGTCTTCCGGGTCGCCACGGCGATCAGCCGCCTCGGATCGCCAACTGCTCCCCCTGCAGGCCCGGATCGCCTCCAGGGGTGGCAGGCACTCCATAGCAGGGCAATTAGCTGGGGAACGGCTGGGGGCGCGAGCGGGCAGAGGCCTGCAGCCTCCAATCGCCTGCTGCTCCGCTCTCCTCTGCTGCGGCGGTGGCTGGGTCCGCTTTGCCATCCTCTGGGCTGGGCCCATTGGGCCATTCCATCTTGGTCCGCACCTTGTCTGCTTGAATTTAATTTAATTTTAGCGGTTTCTATTACTATTTTATAATAATTTTATTATAATAATATAATAATATAATAAATAATATCATATAATGTTATATCATATTATAATTTCTATATATTACATTATAATGTCTATGTATATTATAATATAATAAGTATGATATTAATACTAATAATATATGAATATTTCTTGATATATTATAATATTAATGATGTGTAATATATAGTAAATATAGTAAATAAATAATACATACATTATGTAGATTAGAATGTAGTTCCACCTTTAGGTGCCGCCCTCCATAATATTTTCTGGCTCTCGTGTGGCCCCTTGGAAAAAATAATTGCCCACCCCTGTTCTAAGGTGACTCAGAGGGAAAAGGAAAGGCCTCAGGCAGTCAGTCACTGCGGCCCACACCAATGACGGATCAGGACCAAACTTGGCACACAGAGGCCCAATGGCCCACCTCACAACCTGGTGCAGTTTACGATAGGATGACCCACAACTGATGGGATTTGCAGTACCTTCACCCGATTCATTTCCCACGGAACGTTGTAGCCCCTACAAATCACAGACCAGGCCCAAACTTGGCACACAGAGCCCCCATGACCCACTCTACATCCTGGAGCAGTTTTGAGGAGGACATACCACAGATGATGGGACTTGCAGTACCTTCAATCACTTCCCGAAAATAATGTGACCCTCATATTATGATCAATACAGACCAAACTTGGCACGCAGAGCCCCCTTGACCCACTCTACACTCTGGTGCTGTTTCGAGGAGGACGGACCACGGATGATGGGGCTTGAAGTACCTTCACTCACTTCCTGAGACGGCTGCAAACCTCATCCAATGACTGATCAAGACCAAACTTGGCACACATAACCGCCATGACCCCCCTTACGTCCTGGTGAGGTTTGGGGGAGGACAGACAATGGATGTTGGGATTTGTAGTACTTTTGCACCCTTTGGTTCCCACAGACCTCTGTGGCCCCCAACAAAGACCAATAAAGACCAAACTTGCCACATAGACCTCCCACGACCCTCTCCGCATCCTCCTGCAGTTTGGAGGAAGGCGGACCATGGATGGTGGGACTTGAAGTACCTCTAATCACTTCCCGAGACTGCTGCGACCCTCTTCCAATGAGTGATCAAGACCAAAGTTGGCACACAGGGCCCCTATGGCCCACTCTACATCCTGGTGCTGTTTGGAGGAGGATGGACCATGGACCATGGGACTCACAGTACCATCACTAACTTCCTGAGAGAGACCACAGCGAGCCACGTAAATACCCGACAGACCCACCTTGGCACACAATGCCTTTCTCAAATGACCCGGGCAGCGCCGGGTCCCCAAGCTAGTCTATATCTAGTTGTGGGACTAACGTAACTAAAAAACCACCGGACACATTCCTGCCATAGACTCCAGTTCAAAGCAGAACGTGTGGGATTTCAGCCCCATATCCCAGAATATCAAGGCTAGAAACCCCACCAGGTCTGCTTTGAGCTGGCCAAAGACCTTCTAAAACTACAACTCCTGCCCTGCAAAACCACTGAACCATGGCAGTGGGAAGGCCTTCCCTGGGCCCCTCCGCACAGCCCTCCATCCCAGAATATTATCCCACAATATCAGCTTTGAACTGGGTTATTTCAGTCCACATTGCCATATATTCCAGTTCAATATGCCCAAATGTGAACACTGGGGAAATTTGGGGGGGGAAAGACCAAGACATTTGGGAGTTGGAGTTGCTGGGATTTATAGTTCACCTACAATCAAAGAGCATTCTGAACTCCACCAATGATAGAATTGGGCCAAGATTCCCACACAGAACCCAATGACCAACAGAAAATACTGGAAGGGTTGGGTGGGCCTTGACCTTGAGTTTGGGAGTTGTAGTTCACCTCCATCCAGAGAGCACAGTGAGCCTTGACCTGGAGTTTGGGAGTTGTAGACTGGGCCCAGCAAGCGAGCAGCCCCACGGGAGCGGCCAGGCCACCCGGGGGGGCTTCCTCCGTCGTCATCGTCCCCCCCCCCCCATTTGCTCCTTACTGGGAGAGGGCCAAAGGCGAGGGGGGAGGCCGCCTGCAGGGCCAGGGGTGTGTGTGGGGGGGGGGGGGTGCAGGTTGTAGGAACACGAGAGGCCCCTCCCTCCGCACAGCCCTCCATCCCAGAACAATATCCCACAATATCTGCTTCGAACTGGGTTATTATCCGAGTCCATATATTCCGGTTCAAAGCAGTGAGGGTGGGATTTGGATTATTCCGCTGTGAGGGAGAGAAGGAAAGAAGGAAAGAAGGAAAGAAGGAAAGAAAGAAAGAAGGAAAGAAAGAAGGAAAGAAAGAAGGAAAGAAAGAAAGAAAGAAAGAAGGAAAGAAGGAAAGAAAGAAGGAAGGAAAGAAAGAAGGAAAGAAAGAAGGAAAGAAAGAAGGAAAGAAAGAAAGAAAGAAAGGAAAGAAAGAAGGAAAGAAAGAAGGAAAGAAAAGAAGGGAAGGAAGGAAGGGAAAGAAGGGAAGGAAAGAAGGAAGGGAAGGAAAGAAGGAAGGGAAGGAAAGAAGGAAGGAAAGAAAGAAGGAAAGAAAGAAAGAAAGAAAGAAAGAAAGAAAGAAAGGAAAGAAAGAAAGGAAAGAAGGAAAGAAGGAAAGGGAAGGAAGGAAGGAAAGAAGGAAAGAAGGAAAGAAGGAAAGAAAGGAAGGAAAGGAAGGAAAGGAAAGGAAAGAAAGGAAAGAAAGGAAAGAAAGGAAAGAAAGGAAAGAAAGGAAAGAAAGGAAAGAAAGGAAAGAAAGGAAAGAAAGGAAGGAAGGAAAGAAGGAAAGAAAGAAGGAAAGAAGGAAAGAAAAAGGAAAGAAGGAAAGAAGGAAGGAAGGAAAGAAGGAAAGAAGGAAAGAAAGAAGGAAGGAAAGAAATAAAGAAAGAAGGAAAGGAAAGAAGGAAAGAAAGAAGGAAGGAAGGAAAGAAAGAAGGAAAGAAAGAAAGAAAGAAAGAAAGAAGGAAGAAGGAAGGAAAGAAGGAAAGAAAGAAGGAAAGAAGGAAGGAAAGACGGAAGGAAGGAAGGAAGGAAAGGAAGGAAAGAAGGAAGGAAAGAAGAGCGGAAGAAGGAAGAAGGAAGGAAGGAAGAGCGTCAGAAGGAAGAAGGAAGGAAGGAAGAGCGTCAGAAGGAAGAAGGAAGGAAGGAAGGAAAGAAAGAAAGAAGGAAGGAAGGTAGGAAAGAAAGAAGGAAAGAAGGAAAGAAAGAAAGAAAAAAGAAAGGAAGAAGGAAGGAAGGAAGGAAAGAAAGGAAGAAAAGGAAGGAAAGGAAGGAAAGAAGGAAGGAAAGAAAGGAAAGAAGGAAAGAAGGAAGGAAGGAAAGGAAAAGAAGGAAAGAAAGAAGGGAAGGAAGGAAGAAAGGAAGGAAGGAAGAAAAGAAGGAAGGAAAGAAGGAAAGAAAGAAGGGAAGGAAAGAAGGAAAGAAGGAAAGAAGGAAGGAAAGAAGGAAAGAAAGAAAGAAAAAGAAAGAAAGAAAGAAAGAAAGAAGGAAGGAAAGAAGAAAGAAAGAAAGAGGAAGGAAAGAAGGAAGGAAAGAAGGAAGAAAGAAGGAAAGAAGGAAGGAAGGAAGGAAAGAAGGAAGAAAGAAGGAAGGAAAGGAAGGAAGGAAAGGAAGGAAAGGAAGGAAGGAAGGAAAGGAAAGGAAGGAAAGGAAGGAAGGAAAGAAGGAAAGGAAGGAAAGGAAAGGAAGGAAGGAAAGGAAGGAAAGGAAGGGAGGAAGGAAAGGAAGGAAAGGAAGGAAAGGAAGGAAAGGAAGGAAGGAAGGAAGGAAGGAAGGAAGGAAGGGGCTTGTGTGGCCTGCTCCCCTGAGGTGCGTTGCTGGGCTTGCCTCTTCCCAACGGCGCAGCTGAATGCAGCAGGGGTTGACACGCGTGGGCAAAGACACGTGTAAGAAGCGCCTGGCTGCCGCTCTGAAGCAGTGGGGGGAGTGGCAGCCTCCCAGGGGACAGCCTGGCTCTTCCCCCCAATGACCCCCCCTCCACACACACACACACACGCCCTTCGGAAGATCAGGTGAGTCAAGGCAGGTGTGCTAGGTACTCGCCCCCTCCCCCCCCCTCGCTCCCCTCTCCCCCACCCCTCTCCATCATGGTTTGAATCCACAGTGCTCTCTGGATGTAGGTGAACTGCAACTCCCAAACACAAAGCCGGCCAGTGCCCACCAAACTCTTCCTTTAGTTTCTGTTGGCCATGGGGGACCTTGGGGGGGGTCCTTCTTTGTGGCATTCCTGCCCCCCCGCGGGCTGGCTCTTTCTGGCATGATGCAAACATTGGAACCCGTGCCCTCCCCCATATGCCCAAATGTGAACACTGGGGACATTTGGGAGTTGTTGTTGTGGCTGGGATGTATAGTTCGCTGGCATTGCGGAGCAGAGTCACGCCGGGCGGGCCTCCTCCTCCTCCTCCTCCTCCTCCTGGGGTGCAGCCTCCCTTGGGCGAGGGGCTCTGCCTCCGCCTGCACCAAGGCCGAAGCGACGGGGCCCGGAGAGAGAGAGAGAGAGAGAGAGAAAAGAGAGAAAGAGAGAGGAGAGAAGAGAGAGAGAAAAAAAGAGAGAGAGAAAGAGAGAGAAAGAGAAAAGAGAAAAAAGAGAGAGAAAAGAGAGAAAAGAGAAAAGAGAGAGAAGAGAGAAAAGAGAGAGGAGAGAGAGGAAAGAGAGGAGAGAGAGGAGAGAAAAGAGAGAGAAGAGAAAGAGAGGAGAGAAAGAGAGGAGAGAAAACAGAGAGAAGAGAGAAGAGACAGAGAAGAGACAGAGAGAGAGAGAAGAGAAAAAAGAGAGGAGAGAAGAGAGAGAGGAGAGAAGAGAGAGACCCCAGCGAGGGCTTCCTCCGCTCCCCCCCCCCGGTCCTCAGACTGGGAGGGGGCCAAAGGAGAGGGGGAAGGCCGCCTGCAGCAGGACCAGGTTCGTGGGGGGCAGCTTGGAGGAACTGGGGGTGTCACCTGTGGATCAGGGAATAGTGGCACCAGAGGCCCCGCCCCACAGCCCGGCACCCCAGAAGCATATCCCATGTGACCCGCTTTGAACTGGAATATATGGCCGTGTGGACCCAGCCCGACACCGGCCCAGAGTATCAAGGCAGGACACCCCTCAAGGTCAGCTCTGACGTGGGAGATTTGGCAGTGTGGACTCAGGTAACCCAGTTCAAAGCCGATTCTGTGGGGCTTCCTGCCTTGATACTCTGGGGTGTCGGGCTGTGTGGCGAAGGGGAAGGGGGTGTGGGTCTGATGCGAGGCAGGGAAGGGAGGCTGCACCCCGCAAGGGGGAAAACCCCCCTCCCTCCCGCCCTCCCTCCCGCAAAGCCCCTGCCTGGGCGAAGGTGCTCTCCAGCGCTCCCTGGCCACCCTCCCCGCCATACACCCCAAAAATAGAGCCACACACGAAAGACATCCACAGAAAGGAAGGAGGGAGGGAGAGGAGAGAAGAGGACTTACGCCGCGACCATCTCGATGGGACTGCTTCCTCCTCCCTCCGCAACAAACGAACACACAAACACACACACTCTCACACAAAACTCCCTCTCACAACGCTCTCACAAAACTCACAACTCTCTCTCAGAACTCTCTCTCTCTCAAAAAACTCTGTCTCTGTCTACTACTCGTACTCCTACTCCTTCTCCACGCAACAACCCCTCCCAGGGGGTGCCCGGCTTTAAGGGGATCCCAGCCAATGAGGAGGCCGCACTCAAAGGGCCAAAGGGAATGGAGCACAGGTGAGGGAAGGGAAGAGCGGGGTCCCCTCCCTCCCTTTCCTTCCTCCTCGCAAGGAGACCCCTGGGCAGAGGTGGCTGACACAAAGACAGGGGAGGGGGGGGGGAGGGGGAAACAATGTCAATCGCATTTGGCTCCTTTTGTAGTTGGGAAAAGGAATCTGTGCCTTATGGTGGTGGTGGTAATGCCCACGGTTCCTTTGGAAAACGTTTCAGCCGCTGCTGACCAGAGTTTTTTTGTGTTAAAGATGTGGCACAAAGACGTGTATTGCACGTTCACAGGCAGGTTTGTAGAGAGAAAGATGTATATGACAAGGATTCAAGGTTTGAACAAGGGCCCTTTGATGGAAGGTCAAGTCTTCTGAAGAATTGTTTCCTAAAGCAGTGTTTCCCAACCAGTGTGCTGTGGCATACTAGTGTGCCGCGAGCGATCATCAGGTGTGCCGTGGGAAATGGGAGCCTCCAAGACCCTTTCTTCCCCCTCCTGCCGAACACTTTTTCTTCTCCCCTCGGGCTCCCTTCTTCCCAGCCTTGCTCTCCTCGCAGTAGCGCCCGCACGGGTCACGCCTCCCTCCCTCCCCCCTCCCCTCCTTAACACGCTCACGCTGCCCCCTCAGATCAACATGGCGGCCGAAGCGGCAGTGGAGAAGAAAAAGTAAGTGTTGGGCAGGAGGGGGAAGGAAGGGCGCGAAGGGGGAGGAAGAGGTCTCTGTCGAAAGCTGGCATGGGCAAACTTGGACCTTCCAGGTGTTTTGGACTCCAACTCCCACCATTCCTAGCAGCCTCAGGCCCTTTCCTCCCCCCCCCAGCCCTTAAGCAGGAAAGGGCCTCAGGCTGTTAGGAATGGTGGGAGTTGAAGTCCAAAGAACCCAGAGGGCCAAAGTTTTCCCATGCCTGTTTGAGGGACCTTCAAGTGGTGAGCCTCCTTCCAACATTGTGATTCTGGATAGAAAACAACAACATAACACAACATTGTTTGAGTCCACAGTGCTCTCTGGGTGTAGGTGAACTACAACTTCCAAACTCAAGGTCAATTCCCAAGCAAACCCTTTCAGTACTTTCTGTTGGTAATGAGAGTTCAATATGCCAAGTTTGATTCAATTCCATTGTTGCAAGAGTTCAGGATGCTCTTTGATTGTGTGTTCACTATAAATCCCAGAAACCGTAACTCCCAAATGTCAAGGTCTATTTTCCCCCAAACTCCATCTGTGTTCACATTTGGGCATATTGAGTATTCATGCCAAGTTTGGTCCTGATCCAACATGGTTTGAGTCCACAGTGCTCTCTGGATATAGGTGAACTACAACTCCAAAACCCAAAGTCAATGCCCACCAAAGTCTGATACCATTTTCTCTTGGTTATGGGAGTTGTGTGTGGGAAGTTTGTGTCTTTCTGCCATTCCTGCCAGGATATCTCTGTTGTGTTCATCGAAACAGGCCCAGGTTTCACACTGAGTGTACAAATACATTTAAAGACATATTAACATTATGCATGACTGTGTTAGAGTGTCATTGTGTGTCATTGTGGTTGGTGGTGTGCTCCAGGGTTTTGGAAATGTACAAAATGTGCCACGGCTCAAAAAAGGTTGGGAAACATGGGTTTAAATCAACTAGATTTAAAAAAATATTTGGTGATGTTTTAAAAAAGACATAAAAAATAGGTTTTCTGAAGTGTGTCAAGTGGCCAAAAAAAGGATTTTGGAGATGCGCTGAGGCATGACGCTTAAGTATTTCGTAAAAAGACCAAGTTTATCACCAATATTTTATAATGAGATAAAAAATGCTCTAACATATTAAATAACCAGAAGATACAAAATAATTATTGTTAAGACTGATAAGAGAGAGTGTTTTGACAAATAAGGTTTGTTTTCGTTATATATAAAATGATAAGAATTGTTATTTCAATGTCTAAATCTGACAGTTATATACATACATACAAATATGCGTTTGAAAATTTAAAGGGGAAGTTAATATACGTCAAAAGAGGAGGTTTAAACGTTTAAAATCCATAAAACATCAAAACAATGATACTTTATGATAGTTTTGCTACTAAAAATGTGTATTCGATATTTTGATATATATTAACCCATCTATTAGATTTTAAAATATATAATATATTTTAATGATAAATATAAAGATTATAAACAACAGACAATATAATAATCAATATAAATTTGAGAGAGTGTTGAAATGTCTGCAATTTCTGAGATATTTCAAAATGATGTCCTTCAAAGTTAGTCTAAAATATGCTTATGTTCAAAGTCATCTTCCATAAAGGGTGAGAGTGGATGGAGAGAGTTTTCCATGTTCTCACACAGTTGAGAGAAACAGTTCGCCAAGGTCCCTTAATGAAGCTCAGGTGTCCTCAAGGGAAACATGCCAAAGGGCTGGAGGTAAAGATCTGCAAGGGAAGATTAAAGGCACATGTCATATTTTTGGAGAAAGTCCCAATGTTTTAAGCGGCTGAGGGGGGAAAGGATAAAACCTGGGGCTTTGAGGAGGAATGCTGGGAGTTGGAGTCCAAAACACCTGGAGTGAGGGAGGGCCCAAGTTGGCCCAGGACTGGTTACCCCCCATTAAGCGGCTGAGGGGGGCAAGGAAGGGACCTGGGGCCATGAGGGATGCTGGGAGTTGGAGTCCAAAACACCTTGCGGCCCCCAACTGTGACAGAACAAGACCAAACTTGTCACACAGACACCCCCCCCCCCAAGACCCACTCCACATCCTGGTGCAGTTTGAGGGAGGACGGACCATGGATGACGGGACTTGCAGTACTTCAACTCACTTCCTGAGAGCACTGCGGCCCACACCAATGACGGATCAGGACCAAACTTGGCACACAGAGGCCCAATGGGCCACTTCACAACCTGGTGGGGTTTAGGGCAGGATGGACCATGAATGATGGGATTTGCAGTACCTTCACCCGATTCACTTCCCAGAGAACACTGCAGCCCTTACAAATTTGCAGGACCTTCTCTCACTGACTGAAGCCAGTTGAAGGCGAGCCCCAGAAGACCCCCCCCCTCTGGATATAAGTTGGATTGGCCTGCAGCAGGGAGTTCCAACGTTCCTGCATGCTTTGTGTGGTCTGGTCTCATAAAGAAGCAAGGCTGGGACGACAGCTCAGGAGGCCTCAAGCCGTTCTTTCTTCTCCCTCCTTCTCTTTCTCTGCCCCAGTCGACCTGCAACTCAAGAACGCTTAATCACACCGCAACACTTTCCCCTTCCGCAAAGACACAAAGTATCCTATTTGGCTCACTCACCAGTTCCCAGAAGGAAGAAACCTTTCCGGGCTGCAGAACACTCCGCTGGCCCGCCTGGGATGCCTCTCTGGCACTCTACATCCTGGTGCTGTTTGGACCATGGAGTATGGGACTTGGAGTACCTCTACACACTTCCTGGGACTGCTGCAACACTCATCCAATGACTGATCAGGACCAAACTTGGCACACAGAGCCCCCGTGACCCACTCCACATCCTGGTGCTGTTAGCAGGAGGCTGGAGCACGGAGGATGGGACTTGGAGTACCTTCACTCACTTTCCGAGATGGCTGTGAACCTAATCCAATGACTGATCAGGATCAAACTTGGCACACAGAGCGCCCGTGACCCACTCTACATCTTGGTGCTGTTAGCAGGAGGATGGACCACGGAGGATGGGACTTGGAGTACCTTCACCCACTTTCCGAGATGGCTGTGAACCTAATCCAATGACTGATCAGGATCAAACTTGGCACACAGAGCTCCCGTGACCCACTCTGCTGCAGTTTGGAGGAGGGTGGGCCATGGATGATGGGACTTCCAGTACCTTCACCCACTTCCTGAAAACAATGCGACCCTCCTCCAATGACCAGTAAAGACCACACTTGGCACAATGAGGCCCCGTGACCCACTCTACATCCAGTTGAGACGAGGACAGACCACAAACGATGGGACTTGCAGTACCTTCAGTAAGTTCATGATACCACTGCTTCTCGCAATAATGATGGATCACGGCCGAACTTGGCAGGCAGACCCTCCATGACCCACTCTACATCCTGGTGGTGTTTGGAGGAGGATGGACCATGCACGATGGGATTTGCAGTACCTTCACTAACTTCCTGACAGCACTACAAGCCACAGTGTTCAAGCAGGCGTTTGACTGTAAACTCTCGGGCATCCTGCCGCAATCTGTTGCAGGCCTAAGCGACCTGCCTGGTCCGAGATCGTGAATGCGTATGGATTTTAGATTTGTAATATTTCATCATCTATTTTAATGGTATTTTAGGTCAGCTGTTTTTTAACATGTGTGTTTTATCTGAATCTGTTTGTTTTCTAGTGTTGTGAGTCGCCCCGAGCTGCACGGGAGTGGCGACAGACAAGTTGAAACAAATACATTAATTAATAACAGATTATTTATTTATTTATTTAATTTATTAAAAATGTGTATACCCCGACCTTCTCACCTCCCTGGAGGGATTCGGACCGCAAAATATAATGCTATACAAGTTTAAAAACATCTTAAACAGCATGTTGAAATACATAAAACACATAAAAAGCAGAAATCGGTCGCGGAAGGAGGAGGAGGCGGCGGACGGAAGCCCCACGACCAGTGCCGTGCGGCTTCCGTCTGCCTCCTCCTCCCGCGACCGAAAGGAAGGCGCGAGGAGGTGGACAGGAGCCACACGGCCAGGACCGGTGCCGTGCGGCTTCCGTTGCCGCCTCCTCACGCCCTCCTTTTGGTCACAGGAGGAGGAGGCGACAGAAGCCGCACGGCACCGGCAGCCTCCTCCTCTTCCCGTGAACGGAAGGAGGGCGCGAGAAGGAATAGGGGGTACACTCATATAAGAGGGAAATAGGAATTTATTTCCACTTCCAGCATTTTACCCCGCTCTTCTCAACCCCCGAGGGAGGGAGGGAGGGAGGGGGGCTCAGAGCGGCTTCCAAAAAGGCACAATTCGATGCCCACACAGTAAAACACAATATAAAACCCCAGAAACATTCAACATTAAAATACATTAAAATAAAATTACATTGAACATCATACGCATTCATTTAAGTTAAAAACAGTGTTCCGTCCATAAAAAGAGCATTGAGCCATAAAAAGCGTTGAGCCCCATTCATCAACTTTCCATTAAAATCCAATCTGAAATGCTGCCTTGTGCTAGTGTGCAAACGCCTGGTCGCGTAGCCAGGCTTTTACTTTTTTCCTGAATGCCAGGAGGGATGGAATTGATCGTATGTCGCTTGGGAGCACGTTCCACAGGCGGGGAGAAGGCCCTCTCTCTCTCGTCCCCGCGTTTGAGAAGTAGGCGGGAGCGAGAGCAGGACCTCCCCGGGTGATCTTAAATTACGAGGTGGGACGTAGCGGCAGATGCGTTCGGACAAGTGAGCTGGGCCAGAACCGTATAGAGCAGTCTTTTTCAACCAGTGTGCCTAGGCACACTCCTGTGCCTTTGCAGAGCTCCAGCTGTGCCTCCAGAAAAGCTTTTTGCCCCCCTTCCTTCCTTCCCCCCTCCTTTTGCCGCCGCTAATATTTTGTCCTCCTCCATGGGAGAAAAAATCTTCCCTTACCACGTTGGTATTAGGCTCTGTCCGCAGACGCCGCCTGCTGCGAGGGAAAAGCGTTACGCAGCATGCAAAGGAGCCCAATGGGCGGCTCCAAAATGACGCCGCATCATTTTGGAACCGCCCACTGGGCTCCTCTCCCCAAACAGATGGCAGCATGCAAAGGAGCAGAGGAGCCCAATGGGAGGCTCCAAAATGACACCGCGTCATTTTGGAGCCGCCCACTTGTTGTGGATAACTTTTGGAACCGCCCACTTGCGCTCCTCTCCCCCTTCGCATGCTGCCCTCTGTTTGTGGATAACTCCTATATATTGAACTTCTATATATTGCAGATTATCCAGTACAGAGCCCAATCCAACGCGGTAAGGGAAGATTTTTCCTTTTTCTCCCATGGAGGTGCCAACATCATGTGGGTGCCAAACTGTACTCCGTGTGTTTCAAATTCACTATATTGATACATTAACTTTATAAAACTTTTGTAATTGTGCATATTGCTAGTTTCACTATATTATTATTGTTATTTTGCCTACTCTTTGTCCCCTGCATATGCAGCCTGTTGTGAAAAAGAGGTGCCGAAACGCCATAAAACATTTTGTGTCATTTTGGTTGGTGGTGTGCCCCAGGATTTTGTAAATGTAAAAAATGTGCCTCGGCTCAAAAAAGGTTGGGAAACACTGGTGTAGAGCTTTAAAGGTCAAAACCAGCACTTTGAATTGAGCTCGGAAGTGGACAGGCAGCCAGTGGAGCTGACACAACAGGGGGGTGGGATGCTCCCTGTATGTCGCTCCCGTTAGTAGTCTGGCTGCCGCCCGTTGGACTAGCTACAATTTACAAACTGTCTTCAAAGGCAGCTCCACGTAGAATGTGTTGCAGTAGTCTATTCGAGATGTGACCAGAGCGTGGGCGACTGTAGCCAGATCAGACTTCCCAAGGAACGGGCGCAGCTGGCGCACGAGTCTTAACTGTGCAAAAGCTCCCCCGGCCACCGCCAAGACCTGGGCTTCCAGGCTCAGCGATGAATCCAGGATCTCACCCAGACTGCGAACCTGCGTCTTCAGGGGGAGTGGAACCCCATCCAACACAGGCTGTAACCCTATGCCCTGTTCGGCCTTTCAACTGACCAGGAGTGCCTCTGTCTTGTCTGGATTCAGTTTCAATTTGCTAGCCCTCATCCAGTCCGGCACAGCAGCCAAGCACCGGTTCAGTCTGGACAGCCTCCTTGGTGACAGGTGGGAAGGAGTGACAGATCTGGACGTCACCTGCGTACAGGTAACACCTTACTCCGAAACTCCGGATGATCTCTCCCAGCGGTTTCATGTAGATGTTAAATAACATCGGGGACAGAACTGAACCCTGAGGGACTCCACACGACAACGGTTGCGGAGCCGAACAGGTGTCACCCAGTAACACCTTCTGGGTACGACCTTCCAGGAAGGATTGGAGCCACTGCAAAGCAGTAACCATATCATCAGCCCACCCCACCCTCCCAGAGTCCATTAGGATTCATATATCAAGAGAAAAGTCCATGGGGTTTGAAAGGGGGAAAGTTACCTTAAAAGTCTTAAAAGTTGGCAAAAGTCCATAAAAGTCCTTGAAAGTTCATAAATGAGAAAGGAGAGGTTTGGCGAATTCATGTAATCCACTGGGGATCCTTTGGGATTGAAGAAACTACAAATCCCACCTCGCCATGGGGCCAGAGTGGCCTGCTTGCTTCCCGGGTGGTCCCAAGGGGTGACCACAGCAGGTTCCCCCAAGTCACGGGCTTCTGGACATCCACGAGACGGTGGCAGGATCGGTTGATGCAGCGAGAAGTCACAGATGACGATCAGCTGGTCTCCATTTAAACTCTATTTCATTACTAGCTTGGGGACCCAGCCCTGCCCGGGTTATTTGAGAAAGGCATTGTGTGCCAAGGGTGGTCCTTATGAGATATTTACGTGGCTTGCAGTGGTCTCAGGAAGTTAGTGAAGGTACTTCAAGTCCCATCATCCATGGTCCATCCTCCTTCAAACGGCACCAGGATGTAGAGTGGGTCATGAGGGCTCTGTGTGCCAGGTTTGGTCTTGATCAGTCATTCGATTAGGTTTGCAGCAGTTTTGGGAAGTTAGTGAAGGTACTTCAAGTCCCATCATGCACGGTCTGCCCTCCTCCAAGCTGCACCAGGATGTAAAGTGGGTCATGGAGGCTCTGTGTGCCTCGTTTGTTCTTTTTTGGTAATTGGATGAGGGTCGCAGCCGTCTCAGAAAGTGAGTGAACGTACTTCAAGTCCTATCATCCGTGGTCCGTCCCACTCAAAACTGCAGCAAGATGTAGAGTGGGTCATGGGTACTCTGTGTGCCAAGTGTGGGCCTGGTCTGTGATTTGTAGGGGCTTCAATGTTCTGTGGGAAATGAATCGGGTGAAGGTACTGCAAATCCCATCATTTGTGGCCCATCCTGCCCTACACTGCACCAGGTTGTAAAGTGGGCCAGTGGGCATCTGTGTGCCAAGTGTGGTCCTGATCCTTCTATGGTGTGGGCCAGAGTGCTCTAAGCAAGTGTGTAAAGTACTGCAAGTCCCGTCATCCATGGTCCATCCTCCCTCAAACTGCGCCAGGCTGTAGAGTGGGTCTTGAGGGTTCTGTGTGCCAAGTTTGGTCTTGTTCTCTCATTGTTTGGGGTCGCAAAGTGTTTTGGCCTGAAACTCCCACCATGCCTGGCTGCCTCAGGCCTTTTCCTGACCCCCTCTGCCAGTTTAGAGCGTCGGCATGTTCATGTTGGCGACTGCCTCAGGCCTTTGCCTTCTCCTCCTCTGCCAGTTTAGAGGGTTGGAATGTTCGTGTTGGCTGGCCAATAGAGGCGTTATGCAAATGCTCCCTCACTGGCAACCAATCGAAACGCTGGCACATATTCCTCCCGTCCCTCGCACGGTTGCTCCACCGCAACCACTGACTTTTATTATATGTAATAATAGATGATCAAAACCAGGTTGTTCCCGGGGCGTAGGGGCCCAAAGAACAAAAGCAAGACAGCACTTAGGCTTCACAATTAGTCTGGGAAAAATATGGCACCTGTTTGGAAGCGATCCGATGACTCGTGGATACCAGGGCCCGATGGGTCTCCGTATCCGCGGTTCAGAGGAACACAGTTTCCGCCTCCCCAAGATGCTGTAAGAGCATCCCGGGCGGGCCTGCAGCAATCTGCAGCTTGGGAAAGGAAAGGTTCGTGCTTAGAGTTAGTGACAGTAAGGGACACAATGCATCACTATGGAGAGGGAAAAAAGTTTCAACTAAAGGTACTTTTATTGGGGGATTTGTTACAGTGTTAGGGTCAGGGGAAGAAAGCAAAATAAAGACAGATTGCTTGTTGAGCCACACTACCAGCGATGCTGGCTCAACAGAGCATCCAGGAACTGTGGAACTCCCTGCTGCAGGTCAGATCAGCTTGAATGCAGGGGGGGGGGCTTGGTTGCTCGCACTCACTCTAGCACAGACCTGGGCATCTCGCAGCCGGCGGGCCGCATGCGGCCCGCCGGCTGATTCTGACCAGCCCGGGGAGAAGGGTGTCGAGGGCGGGGCCATTAATGCAAGAGGAAGGGCTGCCGCTACCGCCATCCCATCACGGGCTGTGGGGCCTGCGTCGGCAGACCGCACATCGCTCCGGAGAACGATCAGAGCAGCGGCGGCTTTGGAGTGCCTGCCATCCCGGGAGGCGATCCGGGGCCTGCAGCAGGAGCTGCAGGCCCGGATCGCCTCCTGGGATGGCAGGCACTCCATGGCAGGGCGATCAGCCGATTGGGAACGCCTGTGACGGAACGGCTGGGGGCGAGAGTGGGCCTCCAATCGCCTGCTGCTGTGCTCTGCTGCGGCGGCTGGGTCCGCTTTGCCACCCTCTGGGCTGGGTCCATGGGGCCACTCCACCTTGGGATCCTTCCTCTCTTGAGGACGTCAGCCTCCACCTTGGTTCGCACCTTGTCTTCTTGAATTTCATTTCATTTCATTTTAGTGGTTGTTATTATAACTTTATAACAATTTTTATAATAATAATATAATAAATAATATGTTATGCTATAATTTCAATATATTATAATGTCTCTCTCTCTCTCTTTCGGCATTACTTCGCAAACGAAGATTCTTAGGAAGGACTCACCCCATGGTTTTTACAAGCGCGCTGATGACTACAAAGGCCAATCTGAGATAGGCAAGTCCGGTTGCAGAAAGCACAGCAGAAAAGTCTCCTTGGGTGATGTTGTTTCCAAGTTGCGGTTCTCTCTGCGTTGTCGAGACTCGTTCGGCGTGTCTTCTCGAAAGAGGCCGCAGCATTGCGGAGAGTGCGTCTCCGTGCCTCCCGAAGTGAGGCCAGGGTGGACCAGTGTTGGTGGCCGAGCCTGAGGTGTTGTTTCAGGGCGTCCTTGTCTCTCTTTTTGGGGGCGCCTCTCTTGCGAGTTCACCGCAGAGTAGTACCTTTGGGAGGCGGTGGCCCTCCACCCCAGAGACCTCGTGCCCTGCCCAGCGCAGCCGTGACCTCAATAGCGTGGCCTCAACGGTGGTGGCCCCTGCTTGCTCAAGGACATAGTGTCTGTCTATATATATATACACACTATAATACAACAATTATGATACTAATACTAATAACATGTGAATATGTCTTGATGCATTAATACGTTAATATGAATGGTGTGTAATATATAGTAAATATAGTAAATAAATACAGAACTAAAGGACGGCGTGCTAAGGCGGGGAGGTGACGTCACGACGTCCCCGCGGCGCAGGCGCACTGGAGCCGAGGCGGCGGGTGAGGCGAGGTCAGGGAGAAAGGCGGCTAATGTCTGGCCCCGCCCCTTCCGTGACGTCGCAGGCCTGCCTCCCTTCCGGCTTTCCTTCCGCGCAGGCGCAGTGCGAGAGAAGGCGGCCGAGAGGGGGAGGGGAAGGCCTCCTTTCCTTCCGCGCAGGCGCAGTGCGAGGGAGCGAGCGCGCGCGCGTGCTGCAAGCAGCAGGGGGCCCTGGGCGCCGCTTCCGCGGGGGGCCTTTTTGTCCTCCTCCGGCTTGCCGTCGCCTCCTTTGGCCCGCCATGGAGTGCCCGCACTTGGGAGCCAGCGTCTGCGTGGCGCCGGGCGCGGCCGCCTTCCCGCCGGGCTCGCCCTCCGCCTGGTGCTGCAGCGGTGAGACAGGAGCCGGGGAAGGAAGCAGGGCCGGGGCCTGCCTCTCCTACGCGAGGGGAGGCGGCAGGGCAGGGAGCAGGCCTCGCGGCTGTCAGGGGGAGCCATGGCAGCTAGGCCTCACGCCCCCCCCCCCAATCAGAAGAAGCTTTGGGCCTCACCACCCCCACCCCCGATTAGTAAAAATGATAGTAATAACAATAACAGGACCATTTTGATTAATTAACTAATCAACAGCTAGTATACACACACACACACACACAATATGACATTGTTAGCACAGCACAATAGCAGTGTTGTACATGAGAGCATGGCACTCTCCCAGCACCACATGGCGATACTCTCGCCCCCGTCAGGCCTTGTCCGCTTGTCCCTGGCAGCCAGGCCTCGCCTTCTTCCCTTGCCCAACGTGTCCCCCTCCCCAATTGCATCTTGCTGCTCACGGCAGCGTTTCCCAACCTTTTTTGAGCCGCGGCACATTTTTTACACTTACCAAATCCCAGGGCACACCACCAACCACAATGACACAACACGGCACCCTAACACAGTCATACCTAGAGTTAATCTGTTTTTGAATGTATGTATACACTCAGTGTGAAACCTGGGCCTGTTTCGATGAACACAACATAGATATCCCGGCAGGAATGGCAGAGAGACACACACCAAGGTCTTGCCCAACAGCTGGGAGTTATAGTTCACCCGCAATTAAAGAGCATTCTGAACTCCACCAATGATGGAATGGAATCAAACTTCCCACACAGAACTCCCATAACCAAGAGAAAATGCTATAAGAGTTTGGTGGGCATTGACCTTGAGTTTTGGAGTTGTAGTTCACCTACACCCGGAGAGCACTGTGGAGGGGAGGGAGGAAGACGTGGGGCGAGTCTGTGCAGTAGCGCCCGCACGGGTCACGTCTTCCTCCCTCCCCCCTCCTGCAGAAGCGGCAGCGTGAGCAGAGCCAGGCAAAGCGAGCAGAGCGAGGATGGGGAGAAGGGAGCCCGAGTGGAGAAGGAAAAGTGTTGGGCAGGAGGGGGAAGGAAGGCTATTGGAGGTTCCCATTTCCCACAGCACACCTGATGATGGCTCGCGGCACACTAGTGTGCCACGGCACACTGGTTGGGGAACACTGACTTACGCCATAGAATCTCAGGCTTGAAAGGGACACCCCCTCCCCCCCCCAAAGGCCACCCAGCCTAACTCCATCCTGCCAGGCAGGCACCACCAAAGCCCCCCCCCACACAGATGGCCACCCATGCTTCAGGCCACCCACCCGGCTTCATGACAATAACAGGGGGGCCCTCAGCGCCACCCAGTCCAACCTCCCTCCTTTCTTTCTTTCGGTCTGCCAGGAAGAAAGAAAAGCACCCATTGGATCTCTCCCGACAGAGGGCCGACCAACCCCAGCTTAATATGTAAACCGGTGCTTCCCAACCTTTTGTTTTGGACCAGGGGCCACCTCCCCCCCCCCCCCGGCATTAGTACCCAAAGGGTCACGAAGCAGTTTTGGGTCAACTTTAGATTCCGGTTGGGGTGCTGATTCAGGAAATTGCGTTGGAGAGACCCCTGAGTCCCGCCCCCATCCCCGTCCCCCCCGGAGCTT
Source organism: Anolis apletophallus (assembly GCA_030556195.1). Lineage (NCBI taxonomy): Eukaryota > Metazoa > Chordata > Lepidosauria > Squamata > Anolidae > Anolis > Anolis apletophallus. The sequence goes on along the minus strand of JARBWK010000015.1, from coordinate 45,426,344 downwards.
GAGAAGAGGACCCAGAGCGGGTTTCCAGGCCTATATATATATATACTAACTTGGGGACCCAGCGGTGCCCGGATTATTTGAGGAAGGCATTGTGTGCCATAGTTCCTCATTGGTGTGCGCCACAGTGCTCTGAGGAACTCAATTAAAGTACTGCAAGTCCCATAATCCATGGTCCATCCTCCCTCAAACTGCACCAGGGTGTAGGGTGCGTCTTGGGGGGGGGGGTCTGTGCCAAGTCTGGTCTTGTTCTGTCATTGTTGGGGGCCTAGTCAGGAAAATCAAGTTGAGGAAGCCTTGCTGTCAATGTTGGGCCTGGTCTGTGATGTATAGGGGCTGCAGTGTTGTTTGGGAAGTCAATGAGGTGAAGGTACTGCAAATCCCATCATCCGTGGCCCATCCTGCCCTAAACCACACCAGGTTGTGAAGTGGGCCGTTGGTCCGTTGTTTGCCATGTTTGGTCCTGATCCGTCATTGCTGTGGGCTGCAGTGGCTGACTGCCTGAGGCCTTTTGCTTTCCCTCTGAGTCACCTGAGGAGTGTCTTGGGTGAAGGTTCTGAACATTCCATTTCCAACAGAAAAAACGGCCCACTGGCTAACTGCAACTCCAGCCATTGATGCCTGCCGCAGGCCCTTCCCTTCCCTCTCTGTGCTGTGTTGGAATGTTGGGAGGCTGGCCAGTCACAGCCATTTATGCAAATGATCCCACAGTTGCAGCCAATCGAAACACTGCCACATATTCGCTCGGTCACACCACCCACCCACCGCCTGCAAACACTGACTTTTATTAGATAGATAGATAGATAGATAGATATGCTCACACACACACACACACACACACACACAATATATTATATTATTAGCATGGCCCAATAGCAGTCTTCTATGTGACTATCTTGTACTATCCCGTTATATTGTAATACTATCGGCCACATTACATGTCATGTAAAGGCCCGGGCCTTGCAAGGCCTTGTCCGCTTGCGTCTGACAATTAGGCGCCCCCTCCTTTCCTTCTTCAGCATCCCCCGCCCCACGTCCTCTTATATCTTTATACTTACGCCATAGAATCTCAGGCTTGAAAGGGACACACACACCCCCCTCCAAAAAAAAGGCCACCCAGCCTAACTCCACCAAAGCCCCCGGCAGATGGCCACCCATGCTTCAGGCCATCCACCCCGTGACAATAACAGGGCCCTATAGGTAGGGGCTTGCGAGGGCCCCCCCCCCGCGCCATCAGGTCCAACCTCCTTTGTTTCTGTCAGGAAAAAAGAAAAGCACCCATTGGATCTCTCCTGACAGAGGGCCGACCAACCCCAGCTTAATATATAAACCGGTGCTTCCCAACCTTTTGTTTTGGACCAGGGGCCACCTCCCCCCGGCATTAGTATTAAAAGGGTCACGAAGCAGTTTTGGGTCAACTTTAGATTCCGGTTGGGGTGCTGATTTAGGAAATTGCATTGGAGAGACCCCTGAGTCCCGCCCCCCTTTGCCCCCAGGAGGGTTGAGAAGGGTGGGGTAAACAGAAATAGGTACATAAATAAATAAGCTGTAGCCTCTGATGCAGAACACGTGCCGTGGTCGCCAACAGGGAAGGAGTGGAAATGAGGAAGAGGAAGGAGGCTCGCGGACCAGCTTTCCGCCCTCAGGGCCCACTGGGGGTCTGTGCCCCACAGGCTAAGAACCACTGATATAAACACTGTAGTTCCCCCTCCTGGCTGTACAATGCTGGAGTTGGGAGGGGCCCCCAGGGGACACCCAGTCCACCCCCCCCCCTTTTGTCATAAAAGAGGACACAATCGAAACCCTCCCGACAGAGGATCACCCAGCCCCATAGGCATTATTAGCAGGTCCATGAAGAAGTGGGGCTTGAGGACCCCAGATTCAGGAGGGACCCCCAAAGAGGGCCGCTTGGTCCAGCCCGTAAAGGGAAAGCACAGTGAGCTTCCCCCTGAGTGAGAGAAGGCCGCTCAGCCTCATAGGCATCATTGGCAGCTTCATGGGAGAAATAGGGCCATGGAATCAAAGGCTCCGAGAATTGGGAGGGGCCCCCAGGGGCCGTCCACCCAGCCCTGCTCTGGTGAAGGAAGTCACAACCAAAACACTCCCTGCAGAGGGCCAGCCGTTCTCTGATCATAAACCTCCAGAGAAAGAAGGAAGGGAGGAAGGAAGTTCTGCCCAAGTTCTTTTCCTGCCCCTTGGACCCCCTCCTCCCTTCCCTCCCTCCCTTCCGGCCCCCCGCTTTCCCTCCCAGCCCCCTCTCTTAGCATCACAGGCTCGGAAGGCCTCCAAGGGCCACCCAGTCTGACCCCCGCTCTCTCCCCTCGTTCCATTGCCACCCCCTTCGTCCCCCATCTTCCCACTTCCTTCCTTCTGCTGGTCCCTCCCTTTTGCCCCTATCTTTCCTGCTCCTGCCTGCCTGCCTTCCTTTCCTGCCCTCTTCCACTTCCTCTTCTTTTCCACCCCACCACTCCTCTTTCATCCCTATTCCTTTTCCTGCCCCCGTTACAGTTGCCCCTTCCACCCGACTTCCGGTTCCTCCTGCCGCTCCTGACCCCTTCCACCCCTTCCCTCCTTTCCAGCCCCCTTCCTTTCCTCCCCCCTCCCTTATTTATTCGCGCCACGTGCTGTCCTTCCGCATCCCTCTAACCCCCTTTCTCTGCTCCTTCCTTCCTTCCTTCCTTCCTTCCTTCCTTCCTTCCTTCCTTCCTTCCTTCCTTCCTCAGAATGCCTGCCATAGATACAGGCGAATGTCAGGAGAGAATGCTTCTGGAACACGGCCGTACAGCCTGAAAACAACCCAGTGATGCTGGTCATAAAAGCCTTTGACAATACATTAAACCTATAGAACAGGGGTGCTCATTAGGTAGATCGCGATCTACTGGTAGATCGCGTAGGGCGTCCTGGTAGATCGCAGGCAGGGCGAGAGGAAGGCCCAGTCTCGCCCCACAGGCTCCCAACGCCGCCCAGGTGCAGAAGGAGGTTGGACTGGATGGCCCTTGGAGGTCTCCTCCTATTCTAGGAACCCGTTGTTGTTGTTGTTATCAGAGGCTGACTGGCCATCTGTGAGGAATGCTTTGATTGAGTTTTTCCCTTATGGCAGAAGGAGGTTGGGCTGGATGGCCCTTGGAGGTCTCCTTCTACTCTAGGAACCTATTGCTGTTGTTACTAGTAGTAGTAGTAGTAGTAGTAGTAGTATCAGATGCTGAATGAATATTATCATCATCATTATTATGAATAAATTCAGGGGCTTATGATGCTCACATTTAGTTGAATTCAGCCTTGAAATCTATTCTATGGCTCTCACTGAAATAAATTTCCAATTCTTTGGCTTTGATGTCTCTCTGAGTCGTGGGGAGGGAGGTCATGTTGACTTGGTTGTTTTAGAAGTAGCTCGCATGCTGAAAAAGCGTGAGCTCCCCTGCTATAGCGCCTCTCTTACTCCTGACTTGGGACCAGCTGCATTTGCATCTCGCCAAGAGAGGTTTTGCAGGTGGGAGCCATGAAAGCGGCTTATACTCTGTAGATCTCGGCCCGTTGCCTCGAGGTCGTTTTTTGTGCCATATTCATGAATAACTGTATGCACGGAACAATGTTTATGTAGACGAGAAAGTGGGAGGAGGGTGTTGCTCTCCTGGTCAGTTTTGGAGCATTTCGGAAATCTTGATACGATACTACCTACCTACCTACCTACCTCCTACCTGCCTTCCACCCAAGGCAGCTAAGAACCCGATTAAAGCAATAGACATGGGAAGCGGTACCGACGCCAAAGAAAAGATATGGAAGCATTTATGAATGTTGCATGTTAAACGTTAAAACTATTTATATGGGTTTAAAAGGTGGCGTCCACCCTCCCCATGGAACTCCCTTTCCCATAACAGTCCGGAAACCTCCTTTTGGGGTTGCCTCCTGTCCTTCTTCTTCGCCTTCCCGCAATGGGGCTTCCACTTCTCCCTTCCTTGCGCTTGTTCTCCTGCCATGAGGATCGGCAGGCCTTGGGCTTTGTTGCCTGGTGTGACCTGGTCTCTTCTTGACCTTACAAACCCGACTCATGTGGACCTAACACACCGCCTTGCTGCATGGGGACCTGCCCCCCAACTCCTAGTTCAGGTTCACGTTGGGGTTCGGTTCATCCCCCCTTTATGAGGCACACACAAATGCTGTCGGGTTCATTCCTCTCTCCTTATATGACACAGCTTGGGTTGCTCCCTTCCCTTAAAAACATAACTCTGTAGACAGTGTTCCTGCGCTACTGCACGCTTCACTTTTAGCGGACTCGCTGTTTCGTGGTTTTCAAAAAATATTAATTGAAAATGTATATCGCGGGTTTTTTGCTGTTTTGCGGGTTTTCCCTCCTCCTCCGTCCTCCCACCCTCCCTCCCTCCTGCCTTGAAGGGCCTTTCCTTCCTTTCCTTCACTTTATTGTATACTAGCTTGGGGACCCGGCGGTGCCCGGGTTTTTTGAGAAACGTAGTAGTTGGTCTTTAGCAGTTATTTATGTGGCTCACGGTAGTGTCAGGAAGTTAGTGAAGGCACAGTGAGTCCCATCGTCCATGGTCTAACCTCCTCCAAACAATAACAGTATGCAGAGTGGGTCATGGAGGCTCTGTCTGCCAAGTTTGGCTTTGATCCATCATTATTGGGAGTTGTAGTGGTATCAGGAAATTACTGAAGGTACTGCAAGTCCCATCACCTGTGGTCCACCCTCCTCCAAATTGCAGTAGGCTGTAGATTGGGCCTTGGGGGCTCTGTGTGGCAAGTGTGGTCTCTATTGGTGAATGGATGAGGGTTGCATTGTTTTTAGGAAGTGAGTGAAAGTACTTGAAGTCCCATCATCCGTGGTCCCCCCTCCCTCAAAGTGCACCAGGATGTAGAGTGGGTTGTGTGTGTGTGTGGGGGGGGGGGGGCTGTTTGCAAAGTGTGGCCTTTTTATGTTTTTGTAGGGGGCGTAGTCAGGAGAAATAAGTAAAGTAGGTCTTACTGTGAAATAAGGTGCGGCCTAGGCGTAGTTGGTCAAATCTGCAGGAAGCCTCTTTGCCAAGTCCTCTCTGTGAGACCTTAGAAATTAGGGATGGAGGAATGGCAGCCAATCAGAGCCGGTGTAGCAAAAGCTCACTCTGTGGCAACCAATCATGCTGTTTGAGGCAATGGTGGCCAATCAGAGGCGGTGTAGCAAAATCTGCCTCAGTGGCAACCAATCATGCTGTTTGAGGCAATGGTGGCCAATCAGAGGCGGTTTAGCAAATTCAACTTAATTAACAACCAATCATGATGTTTGAATGTAGAGGGTGGGAATTTAGGGGCTGGTAGCCAATCAGAACGCTGGCACATACAAACATACATACATACATACAAACAAACATTCGCTTTATTATATATAGAGATAGAGATTTATAAAGATTTAAAATAGTGTATAACTACTAAAATCTCTCTTGGCATTACTTCGCGAACGAAGATTCAGGAAGGACTCATCCCACGCTTTTTACAAGCGCGTTGATGACTAAAAAGGCCAATCTGAGATAGGCAAGTTCGGTTGCAGAAAGCGCAGCAGAAAGTCTCCTTGGGTGATGTTTTTTCGGTTCTTTCTGCGTTGTCATTTCTCTTCGAGACCCATTCGGCGTGTCTTCTCGAAAGAGGCCGCAGCATTGTGGATAGTGCTTCTCCATGCATACTGTGGATAGTGCTTCTCCATACTAAAATAATGTATGAATATTAAAATAAATAGAGCGTCCCTACATCACGGTTTTTCACTTATTGTGGAGGTCCTGGGACGCAGCCCCTGCCACAAGCGAGGGAAGACTTTGGTGTTTCCAGGAAAGGCAGGAGGAAGGTGCCGAGGGAGGACAGTGGGGTATGAATCCCACAAAGGCAGAGAAGTCCGTAACAGGACGGTCTCCCTCCTGGTATTCTGGGCGGTGGGGGGGCTTCCATAGACGGTGGAGTAAAAACCCACATTTTCTGCTTTGGAATATAGGGCAGTGTGGACTTAGATAACCCAGTTCAAAGCAGATATTGTGAGATTTTCTGCCTTGGTACTCAGGGTTGTGGAAGGGCCCTCAGTCTTTTTATGGGGGGCAAAAACCCCCTAACTTCAGTCCTCCATGTGCTTTGGATGTCAACTCCCACAGTTCCGAACAGCCCGTCTCCTCTCCGGAGTTCTTGTGGGAGTTGAAGTCCAAAGCCCCTGGACCTGGAGGGAGGGTCTGCCCTAGTTGAAGGTGAGGTGGATCCCTCCCCCCACTTTTTTTAAAAAAGGGGTGTCCCCACATTCCCACGTATTTCTGCACAGACATGGTTTGCCCCCCTCCCTCCTGTCCCTTCCTTCCTCCCCCCCAAGTGTTTGCCAGACCCCTTCTCATCCTGCTCCCTCCCTTCTTTCTTCCTTTGGGGCTGCTCTGTCTGTCTCTTTGGGAGAGGGCTTGGTCCCAGCCACGTGCCTGCCTGCCTCTCCTTGGGGCTCAAGGAGAAGGAGCCCCCCCCCCCGTCCTGTCCCCGAAAGAATATGGGACTTTCTCCCGAGGCCTTTGTTTCCCCGCAAGGAAAGAAGGGCGGGCGGGCGGATGGAAGGGGGATCGGTGGAGACCGCCCGAACTGGGCCCGTGTGAGTGTTCTCCGGCCAGGCCGGCCTGTGGCCTAGAAGAGGGCTAGAAACACACTGGAGGGTGGGTCAGGTGCCATAAAACATTTGGAAAAAGAAAAGAGAGAGTCCCAGCAGGAAATGCTGGTTGATGTGAATGCTCTGTGCGCACGCACACATGACTTGGGTCAATATTTACATAATTAAGATGCACGTTAAGGCGCAGGCGTCAGACTTTCCCCATTAGCTAGACCTTGCTTTTGTGGCTTTTGCGGTGGCCAGGAGCACGAGGCCCTTGCCATAGGTTTGCAGTGCTTTGGGGTAAACAGTGCAAACTGGTTCAGGTGTCTTTTTGGGAAGGCGTCTCCACACCTTAAAGGGGAAGTAAACCTGTTGCAGTAGTGGACAGCGTGTCCGCATCCTCCCAGCTCCCTCCATTAGCAGCCGTGAAAGGCCTCTTTAGGACTGCCAAGCACCTTTCCCCTTCACTCAGGGGGAGGTTTTCAGTTCAGTGGGGCTGGGGATTGAATCCATTGCGCTTTGCTCTCGGAAGGGTGGAGGGATTTTATGAAGTTGCCTTCAGAGGGGAAGTGCCTGCCTGCCTATCTTGCATTGCTGCCAAGCCTCTTGCAACCTCCTGGTTTCCCCTCCCTTTCGGGGGCTGCAGCGAGCGCTCCCTGCTTTTGGGGGACCCCAGTTATTTGATCCTCAGCAGCACGGTGTTAGAAGAGAATCGAGCCCATTGTGGCATTATTAGATGTGGCTACAGACACTTTGAAATATCAGCTTGAAGAAATATGTTTACAGGCCTGGGCTTCTCAAAAAGGAAAGGAAATCTGGCTGGAAACATCAGATCTATCTATCTATCTATTACATCTAATAAAAGTCAGTTTTTGCGGTGGTGCGACCAAGCGACCGGAGGAATATGTGCCAGCGTTTCGATTGGCTGCCCGTTGCAGGATTATTTGCATAACGGGCTCTAACTGGCCAGCCTCAGAAATCCAACATTCTACGGCCCCAGACAGAGGGGATTGGTTGCCACTGAAATGGAATTTGCATAACTGCCTCCAAATGGCCAACCACATTCAAACATTCTAAAGTGACTCAAGGGGAAAGGCAGTCAGCCACTGAGGCCCACAGCAATGACAGATCAGGACCAAACTTGGCAAACAGGCGACCAATGGCCCACTTCACTCCCTGGTGTGGTTTAGGGCAGGATGGGCCACGAATGGTGGGATTTGCAGTACCTTCCCCTCATTCACTTCCCAAACAACACTGTAGCCCCTATAAATCACAGACCAGGCCCAAAATTGACACCAAGGCTTCCTCAACTTGAATTTCCTGACTAGGCCTCAGCTCATGGGATATTGTTAGGCTTCCTTAACTTGATTTTCCCGACTAGGCCCCTGGGACTCGCAGTACCTTCACTAAGTTCCTGAGACCACTGCAAGCCACATCAACATCTAATAGGAACCAACCTTGGCACACCATGCCTTCCTCAAATAACCCGGGCACCGCCAGGTCCTCAGCTAGTAATAAATAAACGTAAACGTTATCCTAGATGAGATGTTAAACGTGTTCCTCCTGCATCTCCTGAAGGCAAGGCAGCCAGGCCAAACCCCCAGAGCGGAAAAGCAATGCAGATTCCCCGTGGCAGATGTGCACACGAAAAAGACAGGCGTGTTATTATTATTATTATTATAGTTATTATTTATGATACTTATTTGTACCCTGCTTTATCTCCCTCAAAGGCTCGAAGCAGCTTCACGTAGAAGCAGTAGCATGCCATTTAAAATGTACAAATGGGCAAACATTAAAGCAGAATTAATATACACAGTACTAAACAGCGTTGGGCTCTATCTCATTGGTAGGCCCCACTATAGTCAACCCATTGAATGGAGGAGCATGGCATTATGGGAAAGGTTTTGCAGTACGTCCCTGTTTGTTTCTTATAGAGCAGGGCTGTCCAACTGCCGGCCCTGCAGGTGTTTTGGACTTCAAATCCCAGAAATCCTAACAGCTGGTAAACTGGCTAGGATTTCTGGGAGTTGAAGTCCAAAACACCTGCAGGGCCAGCAGTTGGACAGCCCTGTTATAGAGCACCGGGAATGTGGCGCAGCTGGCTAAGTGTCAGCTGCATAAGATCTCTCTGACCAGTAGGTCATGAGTTCGAGGCCTGCCCGGGTCGAGGTGGGTGCTCGACCTTTAAGTGTAGCCTGCTGTCGACCTTTGCAGCACCAAAGACAGTTGCATCTCTCAAGTAGGAGATAAAGGTACCACATTAAGTGGGGAGGCAAATTTTGACTGAATTATGAGGCCATTAAAGAACTCCAGGAACGCTGAGGAATGCGGAAGGAACAACAAGGACGCTGGGAACGCTGAGAGACGAGGAGTGCGCCCGCTCCCCCTGGTGGTGGCCAGAGTTTGCCTCTGTTCGTCTATATGTGTGTGTTATGTGGAAACGCCAGGGATTTTCTGCTAAGTATGTGTACTGTAATCCGCTCCGAGTCCCCTTCGGGGTGAGAAGAGCGGAATATAAATAAAGTAAATAAATAATAGATCCCTGGACGCAGGGCCGTGCCTGGAGTTTCCCCATTTACAGCGGTAGAAAGTGATGGGCAGTACTGTTTTGGGACTATTTGTAAACAAATGCAAAGGAAGGTCTATATAGGAATGCCAGGAGGATGGAGGCTGGGGACGGAGGACACGCAGGCCGCTTCTCTGGGGACGCTGATCTCTGACTATTGTGTGGTTGCTTTCATTCAAAGGTCTCATGCTTAAGTCTTCAAAGATGTTGATTTTTTTTTTGCTTTGCTTCTAACTGTGCAAGAGCTAGTTTATGAAGTATTTTTACTGTTGCATTGTTTGGCATTTTGTCCTTTTGTAATTTTGCTCTCTGTGTGAAAGGTCCGTGGTCTAAAGCATTAAATAAAACTGAGTTGCGCGGTCACAGTGAGACGACAGACGTGGCTCCGCTTCAGGCGTGGCTCGCAGGATGCCCTCCTGATGAGGGTCGGGAGGGATCCACTGAGGAGGCCTGTTCATCACTTCTGCAATCATCCCTCAAGTTCCCAGTGGTTTGGAGCAGGCCTGGGCCCACTTCGGCCCTCTCCCCAAGTGTTTTGGACTCCAACTCCCACCATTCCTCACAGGGCACCGGCTGCTTTAAATTGTGGCCATTATTGATATTTATTGGGTTGCCTTTCTTAAGATCCAGTTTCCCATTTTGGAGTTTTGTCGCAATAGTTTTGGGAATTAAGGGCCATATGATTTTAATCCCTTCCCTTTGTAATTTTGCAGTAACGTCACGCAGCTTCTCGAGAGGGCTGACTTCCTCGTCCTCGAGGAAAGGGGGATATATTCTGATTTATTTTTCTTATGCCGCTATATTTCATGATACAGGGTATTACTTGCAAGTGTCCTGAAGGAGGCTTTCGCTCGATGCTGCTGCGGGCACTTGCGTTCTTCGTGGCCTGAGGTTTGCCTTCACTGGGCTTCTTTTCATATGTTCCTAAATGGCAAAACAGTGACGAGTGATTGACGTCACGCAGCTTTATGAGATTTGGGGAGGGGGGGCGCCCCCAGAGACCGTTGGGACCAAAAATAGCTCTGCCCTGCTTTTCCAGTTTTATATATCTTAGAAAATAAAAGTATCCGTATGTATGCCAAATACTTACCGAACTCTCAAAATATTATACCATAACGTCTTTAGCGTTTCAGTATTGCAAACAGTGAGTAAAGTCTTCTCCCTAAAAGCCCTCCCATACAGCTTTATTTCTGCTAGAAGTTGTACTTTAGATGTGCTATTTTAATACTTTGTTGTTGAATCCTATTTTAGTGTTTGTATCGGGGTTTGTTAGGTTTTGAATGTATATGGCATTGCTTTTACTGTTGTTGGCTGCTTTGACTCTCTTCTCGGAAAGAAAAAGCAGGATGTAAACAACAGCAGCAACAACAACAGTCTCTCTAAAGCAGGGGTGGGCAACTTAACGGCCCGCGGGCCGGATGCGGCCCAGCAGCCGATTCTGTCCAGTCCGGGGAGAAGGGTGCTGGGGGCGAGGCCAAGAGGAAGGGCTGCTGCTGCTGCCGCCATCCCATTGCGGGCTCTGTGGGGCCTGTGTCGGCAGACAGGCCGGAGGAGCAGCGGCTTTGGAGTGCCTGCCATTCCTGGAGACGATCCGGGCCTGCAGGGGGAGCACTCGGTGATCTGAGGTGGCTGAAAGCCCTGGCAAACTGGAAGACGATCAAGTCTTCAGGAATGGCAGGCACCCCAAAGCCGCCGCTCCTCTGGCCTATCTGCCGACACAAGCCCCACAGAGCCCGCGATGGGATGGTGGCAGCGGCACCCCTTCCTCTTGGCCTCCAGGGATGGCAGGCACTCCATAGCAGGGCGATCAGCTAGGGAACGGCTGGGGACGAGAGCGGGCGGAGGCCTGCAGCCTCTGATCGCCTGCTGCTCTGCTCTCCTCTGCTGCGGCGGCAGCTGGGTCCGCTTTGCCATCCTCTGGGCTGGGGCCATTGGGCCATTCCATCTTGGGATCCTTCCTCTCTTAAGGACGTCAGCCGCCATCTTGGTTCGCACCTTGTCTTCTTGAATTTAATTTAATTTAATTTTAGTGGTTTTTATTATTATTTTATAATAATTTTATTATAATAATAAATAATATAATATAATAATGTTATATTATATTATAATTTCAATATATTATAATGTCTACATATATATACTATAATATAATAACTATGATATTAATACTAATAGTATATGAATATTTCTTTATATATTAATATGTTAATATTAATGATGTGTAATATATAGTAAATACAGTAAATAAATAAACAAACAATGTAATTAGAATGCAGTTCCGCCTTTAGGTGCGGCCCTCCGTAATATTTTTTGGCTCTCGTGTGGCCCCTTGGACAAAAATAATTGCCTTAAAGGAGCACACCGCAGCTGGGTTCTTCGCCTGTATGGCCGTCATCCCAGAGAACCAATCCTATCCCGCGCATTGCAGCGTCCCAGCTATAGTTGCTGCTATATTGACCTGGGCCCCTTTTCCTCCCCAGACTGGGGCTCCTTGCCATTTTGAGAAAGAACTGGGCCATTTCAAAACCTACCCAGTATCGATTTTAAAAAGGTATTGCATATTACAATTATTAAGTAAAAAGGAACGTAAAAGAAGTATTGGGCTAAGAAAACATGTCGCCCTTGGCTGGCTTTTTGGCAGCAGAGGCTCCAGCTGGGCCAGAATGAATGGGCTCCTCTCTCCCCCCCCCCCCCGCCTCTCTCTTTCTTCCTCTCTTCCTGTCGATCCGGTGGCTTCCTTGTTGGCTGTGAACCTCCATTGATTCAGTGGCCTTGCTTGCAAAGGGATCCGCTTCCTTCTGGGTTTCCTGTAAAGAGTGTGTTTTTATTTCGACAAAGTCCAGGTAGCCCAGGCCCTCGGGCGTTGTGCGTTGGTCATTATATAAAAATTATATGGGATTTATAAACTTACTAGCTTGGGGACCCGGCGGTGTCCGTGTTATTTGAGGAAGGCATTGTGTGCCAAGGTTGGTTCCTATTAGACGTTTCCGTGGCTTGCAGTGGTCTCGGGAACTTGGTGAAGGCACTGCCAGTCCCATCGGCCATGGTCCATCCCCCTCCAACCAGCACCAGGATGTAGAGTGGGTCAAGGGGGCTCTGTGTGTCACATTTGGTCTTGATCATTCTTTGGATGAGGGTTGCAGTGGTCTCGGAAGGTGAGAGAAGGTATTTCAAGTCCCATCATCTGTGGTCCATCCTCCTTGAAACAGCACCAGGGTGTAGAGTGGGTCAAGGGGGCTCTGTGTGCTAATTTTGGTCTGTAGTGGTCATTGGGTGAGGGTCGTTGTGAAGTGGGCCATTGGGCCCCTGTGTGCCAAGTTTGGTCCTGATCCGTCACTGCTGTGGGCCGCAGTGTCTGACTGCCTGAGGCCTTTCCTTTTCCCTCTGAGTCACCTTAGAATGTTGGAATGTGGGTGGCCAATCGGAGTCTTTTATACAAATACCATTTTAGTGGCAACCAATCCCCTCTGTCTGGGGCCGTAGAATGTTGGAGTTTTGAGGCTGGCCAATCAGAGTCCTTTATGCAAATAATCCCATAGTGGCAACCTATCGAAACGCTGTCACATATTCCTTGGCACCTTTGCACTTCCCAGAAAATGAACATTCCATTTCCAACGGAAAAAACTGTCATTTGGCTAACTCAAGGATTCAGTTGCATTCTGTTTTGCTGGCCAATCAGAGTCCTTTATGCAAATAGTTCCTCAGTGGCAACCAATGCCTTCTGTCTGGTGCCTTAGAGTGTTGGAGTTCTGAGGCTGGCCAATCTGAGTCCTTTATGCAAATAATCTGGTGCCTTAGAGTGTCCGAGTGCTGAGGCTGGCCAATCAGTGTCCTTTATGCAAATAATCCCACAGTGGCAACCAATCAAAATATTCCTCCGCACCTCCCGCCCTCCGCACCTCCCGCCTCCGCACCTCCCACCGCAAACACTGAATTTTTTAATATAGACAGATAGATAGATAGAATCCTAGAGTTGGAAGAGACCTGGTGGGCCACCCAGGCCAACCCTATTCTGCCAAGAAGCAGGAAAATTGCCTTCAGAGTCTCTCCCCTGACAGATGGCCACCCGGCCTCTGCTTAAAAGCCTCCAAAGGAGGAAGGAGCCTCCTCCACACTCTCGGGGGGGGGGGGGAGAGCCACCGTTGAATGACAGCTCGCTCTCGCCGTGAGGAACATAAGAACATAAGAAGAGCCATGCTGAATCGGGCCTCAGCCCATCTAGTCCAGCCTTCTGTGTCACACAGTGGCCCACCAGTTGTACACGGGGATCTCGAGCAGAAGGGAGGGCAAAACCCTGACCTGCTCCCGACCCCCCACAACCAGTACCCGGGGAAATCCTGCCTACCTCAACCAACTCCGAGGTGGCACTTGGATGTCCATTTCAGTAGCTACGGATTCCCTTGGTGCCCATGAACCTGTCTAATCCTGCCTTGAAGCTGTCCAGGCTGACCGCTGTCACAACCTCCTCTGGAAGTGAGTTCCATAACCCAATGACCCTTTCTCTGGGTGAAGAAATATTTCCCTTTATTAGTCCTAACTTTCCTACCTTGAGCTTCAGGAGTGCCCCTGGTCCTAGTGTTGGGTGACAGAGAAAATAATTTTTCTTTATTCACCTTTTCTATCCCATGCATGATTTTATACACTTCGATCAAGTCACCTCTTAAACGCCGTCTTTCAAGGCTGAAAAGACCAAGGCGTTGCAACCAGGTTTCATAAGGGAGCTGCTCCATCCCTTGGATCATTCTTGTTGCCCTTCTTTGTACCTTTCCAGTTCCGTTATATCCTTCTTGAGGTGCGGTGACCAGAATTGTACACAGTACTCCAGATGTGGCCTCACCATAGATTTGTAGAGAGGCAATACAACATTTGACGACCTATTTTCGATTCCCTTCCTGATCATGCCAAGCATAGAATTTGCTTTTTTCGCTGCTGCAGCGCACTGGGTTGACATCTTCCTTGAGCTGTCCACCAAAAGTTCTTCCTCGTGTTCAGATGGAATCTCCTTTCTTCCCTGTTGTTGGAAGCCATTGCTCCATTGCATCCTAGTCTCAAGGATAGCAGAAAGGAAGCTTGCTCCCCCCTCTTCCCTAGGACGCATTCCCCTCACCTCTTGATCCCTGGCCCTCGTCATGTCTCCTCTCGGCCTTCTCTTCTGCAGGCTAAACATGCCCAACTCTTTCAGCCGCTCCTCACAGGGCTTGTTCTTGATGTTTTGAGTTGCCCTCTTCCTCTGGACACAGCATTCCAGCTGAGAGTCAACGTCTCCCTTCAATGGCCATGCCCAGAATCGGACAGGGTGTGGTTCCAGACGTGGCCTGACCAAGGCGGAATAGAGCCTGGGGAGCAGGGCTTCCCTGGACCCAGGCACCAGGCTCCTCTTGGTGCAGGCCCAAATCCCATTGGCTCCTTTAGCTGCCGCATGACATTCCTGGCTCCTGTCCCCCTTCTTCCCCACGAGGGGGACCCCAAGGTCTTTCCCACACGTCCTGCTCTCGAGCCAGGCGTCGTCGCCGTCCCCCATTCTGCCTCTTTGCGTTTCCTTTTTTTCTGCCTAAGTGGAGTCTCTTACATTTGTCCATGCCAAGCTTCCTTCTCTTAGTTTTGGCCCATCATCTCTCTCGTCCGCTGTGAAGAACGGTGGGAGTTGAAGTCCAAAACGCCTGGAGGGAGGGTCCAAGCGGGCCCAGGCCTGCTCTAGAGTTGCAGGCCCCGCCGGCACTGCCCGATAATGCTGCCTGAACTGCATTCTGTGCTCAGTGTGGACTTATTTTTGTGTGTCAGGAGCAACTTGAGAAACTATGTAGGCCCATGTTTCTCACGTGTAGACTCATGTTGTGCAATTGAACTGCATTATCTGGCCGTGTAAGCGAGGGGGGACGGGGACGCACTGCTTGGCCTGCTTTGAAAGAGGAAGTAGAGGCTGCCTGGCGCTCAAGTCTGTACGTTTCCTCCAGTTTCCCTGCAAAAGCCCCTGCCCTTGCCTCTGCCAGGACGGAGGGCAAGCCCCTCGGCTGCTAAATAGAAACAGAAACTTCCCTTAAGCAGGTGACTACTACTTAGTGGGCGAAGTTGGGGCCCTGCCTTGCAGGTACGGGATCGTTCTGTACCAGAGTAACCACTTCAGTATTTCACTACTTCATGCTGTGTTTTGTTAGTTCTGTTACGTAAATGCTCTTATTAGCTCCTTGGGAAGGTGGAGACAGTCAAACCTCAACTTAAGAGCACCCCGACTTAAGAGTGATTTGACTTAAGAGCTCAGTTATGGAACTAATCACACTCTTAAGTCAAGCTATCACTGTATTATCATGTCTCTGGGAGATGGAGAAAAGTCAAGGAGACAGGCCTATTCCTCTGGGTTGAGAGACAACATCTCGGGGAAGCTGACATAGGGACAAGCCTGGAAAAAAACATAGATTAAAACACAAAGGAGGTGAGACCCTAAACGTAAATATACCTCAGGCTTGCAGCTGGGCTGCCACCTGCTGGGCTGGGTTCCTGTGGCGCCCCCTGGAGGCCTGGTGCCTGCATTCACTTGCATTTCACTTACCTGTCGTATTTTTACCAGTAGTTTTCCTTTTATCTCAAGACAGTGACACACATTTTCTCCCACCAAGGCCGGGCTTTATTGGGTGCCCTCCAAGGGGCTGAGCTGCACTTGAAAGACGCCCCTATTCCCACTCACATACACATTCAATTTAAGAATAAATCTGTGTGTGCGCGCACACACACACATGCACATCTGTCTTATCTCTGTGGGTATACGTATGAGTATATGAGAGTATGTGTATGTATATATATACACACGTATGTATGTGTGTATACCTATATCACTGTATATATGCAAATATGTACCGTGTTTCCCCGAAAGTAAGACACCCCCGATTGTAAGACGTATCGGGGGTGTCGGGGGTCGGCTTATATAAGCCGTAACCCGTATGTAAGCCCGTACCTCGTCCTGCCGCCGCGCCGCCGCCGCAACCGCGGCACACCTCTGCGGCACACCTTTTCGCCAGGCCTCCAAGCAGGGAGGGGGAAAGGAGCCAGGGGCGGGACGAAGCGGCGACGTGTCACTGTGACGTGGCGATCCTCACCACGCCCCTGGCTCCTTTCCCCTCCCTTGCTTGACGAAGGGAGGGAAAGGAGCCAGGGCGTGTGAGGATCGCATCACAGTGACGCGTCGTCTCCCGCCCCCTGCCTTTCCTCCCTTGCTTGGAGGCCTGGCGAAAGGTGTTAGCGGAGGTGTGTGCCGCAGGTGTGCCGCAGCACACCTCCGGTTGCGGGGTGGCGTGGCGGCGGCGGCGGCGTGAGGTGGCGACGGGAGTGCGTCTTGGGTTATATAAGACGTACCCTGAAAGTAAGCCGTAGGGGGACTTTTTGGGGGAAAAGAAAGTAAGACGCTGTCTTACTTTCGGGGAAACACTGTATATATGTATGTGGGTAATGTATATGTTCCCTTTGAAAGGATGTTCTATCTTTCATAGGCATACATAGTTCAGAAATTGCCACATATAACCTTGTCATGGGGAAAACTAACTGACCTTCTGTTTTCACCGCAGTGTGCCGGTCTAACAAAAGCCCTTGGATCTGCCTGACTTGCTCGAATGTCCACTGCGGAAGGTACGGTGAATATACAACTACATGCAATCCGTGCTGGGAGGCTGGCCGTTCTCCCGTGTGTCTCCTTATGGCGGGATGTTCTACTCAAAAGCCACACGAGAGATTTTTTGTGTTTATAGAGCTGTGTTTAGGAGGAGGGCTTCCTCATGATGATGATGATGATGATGATGTGTGTACTGCTTTGTCTGTAAAAAAGAGGCTCAAAGCCACTCACAACGAGACCAATGCTTCTCACGTCTGACTTCCTTTTATTCCCCCCTTCCCTCATATAAGGTATGTCAATGGTCACGCAAAGAAACATTACGAAGACGCCCAGGTTTCGGTCTCCAATCACAAGAACGTGGAAAAGCCGGAGAAAGCCCAACACACCGTGTGCATGGATTGCAGTAGTTACAGCACATACTGGTACGTGGCGGCTTTTTCCTCCCATGGATTTTGCAGCTCTTATTCGAGTGTTGGTGCCATTGTGTTGTGTGCGCTTGTGAGGTCTCTGATCCCGGCTCCTCAGGCTTCATTATGTGTTCAAATGTGAGGTCGCACCTTTAGTTGCAAAATCTCCATGTCATACTGCGTGAACCTGATTGTTCCCTTATTACATTCTGTAATACTATGATATCTGTTCCTGAGTTACAAGCGTCGTTTCCTGACTCCATAAAAACGTGGAAGAAGTTTATTAAACTGCAAACACTTCCTTTTTGCAGATTGCATAAAAGATTAAAAATGGCAGCGACAAAAACGAAGTTCCTGGAGTCCAACAACTAACTTCAAAGTCACGGCCACTCGGTTCAACAGGAAATATAACACTTTTTACACAGGAACAGGTTTTTTTCTAATTTCGTTACATAGTATAATAGTAATAATACTTCAAGTGGTCACGTTGATAATAGTAATAATACTTACCCGTTAACAGTAGTAGTAGTAATAATTCAAGAAGTCATGTTAATAATAACAGTAATATTCCAAGAGATCATGTGATCATGGTGATCCAGGTGACGGTCACCTCGAGGCTAGACTACTGTAACGCCCTCTACATCGGCCTTCCCTTGTCGACAACCCAGAAACTTAAGCTGGTGCAAAATGCTGCTGCTCGATTGCTGGTGGGAGCATCGGCAAGAGAGCACATTACACCAATCCTACAGCAATTGCTCTGGCTGCCAATAGAGTACCGGATTGTATTCAAGGTGCTGGTTTTGACCTTCGAGGCCTTGCATGGTCTAGGGCCAGTGTACCTGAGGGACCGCCTCTCCCCATACGTTCCCCCGAGATCGTTGTGATCAGAAGAACAAAATCTTCTGGTGATTCCATCAATCCGCCTCTCAGTGGCAAGACAACGAGCCTTCTCCGTGGTGGCACCAACGCTATGGAACGCGTTACCAGACGATGTTCGGGCTATCACGGAGTTAGCCCCCTTCCGGAGGGCCTGCAAGATGACCCTTTTTAAGCAGGCCTTCAACCCAAGTTCCTCCGGACAACCCTGACCACGTCCTTGTGTTTTATATCACAACAAAGTGTTTTATCTGCATTTTAATCTGTTGTTTTATGTAAACCGCCCCCAGCCTGCCGGGAGGAGGAGCCGTATATAAAAATGAACAATAAATAAATAATGTTAATAATAAGAATAGAAGTATTTATACTTCAAGGGGTCATGTCAATAATAATAATACTTGAAGAGGTTGCCTTAACAGTGAACCCCGTGATGCCTATCCAACCCGAGGGCGTTACGATAAAAATGCCTGTTTCTCTGCAGTTACCGCTGTGACGACTTTGTAGTCAACGACACCAAATTTGGCCTGGTGCAGAAAGTCCGGGAGCTGCTACAAAATTTGGAAAAGTGAGTGAAATGCATTGGCCTTGGTCCGAAAAAGTGTGCGGAGGGTGGGATTGGCCTCCGAACTCATCAAAATAGCAACACGCTTGTGGGAATCCCCTGCCTCGCAGCCTCTGGCCCAGGAGAGCGCTGGTTATCCCAGATTGGGAGTCTTCCTTCTGGTTTATTGGGCAGGCTGAAAAGCGTGGCCTGAGGGCCAGTTTAATTTGGGGGTCATTGGCTGACGTGGCTGGATGTGAAGAGCAACCAACGTCTTCCTTCCTTGCTCTCCAGCTCGGCTTTCACGGCAGACCGGCACAGGAAGAGGAAACTTCTGGAAAACTCTTCTCTCAACAGCAAGTTGTTAAAAATAAATGTAGGTACACCATAATTACTATTGAGTGGCTCTCTTGAACTCAAAGCACGGTGGTTAATTATTCTGTAACCTGCCTCGAGCCACCAGGAGAGGCAGGCAAGAAATAATAATAATAATAACAATACTACACTTTATTATTCTCACCCCAGGAGACACGGTCAGACTCCCTGCCGTTCTGTATTTGACATACAGCACATGCAACATATACAGTAGGAGGTGCTTTTCCAGTTGTGTCATTGGGGTGCTGTTGCTGGTGCCACAGGGGGTGCTGCTGCTTCACCCTCCTATGGCTAAGAGCTTGCGGGAGCCCGTTAGGACGTTTCCACCTTCCGGCAATCGGTCTTCCTTATTTATTGGCGTTATAAAAATCCTCCCCACAAAGGGTCCCTAATTTCTCTACATGGGCTAAACAGAGGCAGGGCTGACAGCTGGCTGAAATACACACAGCTACGCAATAAGCTCACTCATAATGAACACTAAATACACAATGCTATACCCAATCAGTATGTGGGTTGAACAAAGTAGCAACGCCAATCAAGTATAGTATTCAAAATATATCCAAATTTTATATTTATATATATAGTGTATGCGCCCTGCTAAAGGCCAAGAGTTTCATACAACATAATGAACGGCCATGCTTTGTCTCTCAGTAGTAAAGCATATATATTTCCATAAAGCTTGCCCAGCCAGCGTTCAAAGCAAAGTCCACAGAAATCTTCGGAGTCATTCACTCCTGAGACACGGTCCTGGGGGAGCCAGGAGAGATGGAAGAGCTGGTCTCCTGTTCGCAGGAGTGAATTGACTCCGACACCGCTAATGCAAAATTTCATGGGCTGAAAGCTGGACTTTGCATTAGCAGTATTATTGTAGTTGCGCCCAGCATTTCTCCGTAAAGGCTTTGATTGTGTGTAAATATAGGATGAACTTTACTACTGAGAGCGCCCTGACATATAGCATGTACGGCCATTATTGTTCATTATGTTGGACTTGCCCAGCCAGCGTTGCGCCAGCTCTTCCATCTCTCCTGGCTCCCCCAAGGACCGTGTCTCCTGTTCGTGAGTGAATTGACTCCGAAGCATTTCAGGGTTTACGTGGACTTTGTTTTGCGTCGCTTGCGCCCAGCATTTGCATGTGGGCTTTATGTGTGTAAATATATATGCTTTACTACTGAGAGACATATAGCATGTATACAATATTGTTCATTATGTTGGATTTATGATGCCCAGTTTGCAGTGTTTAGCATTACTTCTTCATACACTATATATGTAAATATAAAATCTGGCAGCTGGCTGCCCAAGACAGCCGGGGTCTCGAACCTGTCACGTTTGGCTGATAAGGTCTTTTAGCAGCTGTTGTTTAACCGCTGTGCTAAACCTCAATAATAATAAATTATTATTGTTGTATTTATACCCCACTTTTTCTCTCCACGGCAGAGAGACTCAAAGCGGCTGGCATTAAAAGCATTTCAATCCTATTTAAAATTGGAAAAGTATACAAACATCATAATAGAATTAAGCATCAATGGTATGGATTAAATATTCTAATTTTAAAAAAAATAAAAACTGATGGAAACGTAGGCTTTAAAAACAAAGGTTTTTTTGCTCATCTCTGTCAAGCCAGTTTTGACTAATAGCAATTTGTTGGAATGAGCGCAAGGGTGCTTCCACACTGCAGGATTAGCACAGTTTTGACACTGTTAAGGAGCTCTCGCGACAGAGCAGGCCTGGGCCCACTTGGGCCCTCCCTCCCTCCCTCCAGGTGTAAGGCATTGTGGGAGTTGAAGTCCAAAACACCTGCGGGGAGGGGAGGGCCCAAGTGGCCCAGGCCTGTGATGGAGATTACAAGATGGGAATGCCTTGAGGGTGACGGGCAGCCGTTGCCGTGCTCCTTTGATGGTGTGCCCGTCTTCCCTCCCTCGCAGGGGAGCACTGCCGCCGCCACTGCCGCTCTGTGCGCCACTGGCCTCCGGAACCTGGGAAACACCTGCTTCATGAACGCCATCCTCCAGTCGCTCAGGTAAGCTTGGGGGCCGAGCCCGGGTGGCCACCTGCTTGGGAGGTTTTGGTGGGACTGGAGGGCCCCTGGGGAGCCAATGAGACGCTGGATGTGTCACAGAGGGAAGAGTTCTCCCCCGGGCGGCCCCTCTCCCTGCCGCCGCCTTCTATCTCCGGCCTTCCTTCCGACAGCAACATCCAGCAGTTCTGCTGCTACTTCAAGGAGCTGCCGGCGGTGGAGCTGCGGAACGGGAAGACGGCCGGGCGGAGGACCTACCACACCCGCAGCCAAGGCGACAACGGCGTGTGAGTCCAGCCACAGGGGAATAATAATAATAGTAATAATAATAACATTTTTGTAAGCGTTCTGTTCCTGGTTTGGGAGAGTTCTTCCCCGTTCAGTCCTTCCTTGGAAAGGAGTTTGGCTTCAGAAGCCTCTTTGTTTTTGTGGCTGCCACAAACGAGGCCGAGTGGGTGGAGGCTCCGTGATGGCAAACTGGAGCCAAATGGGCTCAAGCAGAATGTCCGTCCCGCAAAGACACCGTTTGGGCCGTTTAATACACTTTCCTCGTGTTTTAAAGATAGAACCCAGTAGTGAATAATGATATTGATAACCCAGGAACTAAAATCGTAGTGTTACATCGCGTTGCTATTGATGACCATGATGCTGATGATCTATCTTATATCTATACACATAATAAAAGTGAGAATGGTGCGCATGTGTATGTGGCCAGGTGGCTACTCACACAGACAGCCTCCCACCTCCACCAACAGCTATAACCCACCGTGCTGAAGAGCCACCCAAAGCTCTCCCTCCAAGGTCCTTTCAGGTCACAGCGGGCGCCAAGGACGTGCCTGTCAAACCCTGCCAACACCCCCAGATACCACCCTGCCCACCACCAAGCCATTTCCTCCTAGATGTCATGTTTTTCCTCCAGCATGGACACCCCAGGGCCCCTTACCCTTTCCATTGCTGTGGAATTTGCATGGCCCCGCCCACTGCCCCTCCCTTGACCTTTTCCTGCCCTTTCCTCCGGCACACAGCAAACAGGAATTGACCAGCAACTGAGAGGATTGGGAAGAATTCCCCATGGTTTATAGAAGTTGTAGTTCACCTACGCCCAGAAAGCACTGTGAATGCAACCAGCAGTGGATCTGGGCCACGCTTGTCACGGATGATGGGATTTGCAATACTTTCGCTCACTTCCTTAGGCCACTGCGACCCCCACGAACGACGGACCTGGACCAAACTTGCCACACAGACTCTCCATGACTTATTTTACATCCTGGTGAGTTTTGGGAGAGATTGGATGAGGACCAATGGGAAATGCCTCCACCCACTTCCACAGACCACTGCGGCCCCCACGAACGACGGACCTGGACCAAACTTGGGACACAAAACCCACAAGACCAACAGGAGGGGATTGGGGACCTGACCCACTTGGAAGTTGTAGTTCACCATGCAGCCGGAGCACTCTGAACCTCACCGATGACGGATCTGGACCAAACTTTGAACACAGAACCCTGGTGACCAACAGAACATACTGAAGGTGTTTGTGGAGGGACCGACCTACTCATGTGGGAGCTGTAGTTCATCTTGCACCAGGAGCGCTCTGAAGCCCATCAATGATAGATCTGGACCAAACTTTGAACACAGAACCCTGGTAACGAACAGAACATACTGTGAGAATTTGGAGAGGTTGGAGAGGGAATGGCCCACCCGCGTGGGAGCTGTAGTTCACCCTGCATCCGGAGCACTCTGAACCCTCTGAGTGTGTATATGAATAAGGAAAAGTGGGAAAGACTGGCGTGGGAAGGCGGTGGGAAAGACGGACTGGAAATGGGAAAAGATGGGGAGGGGGAGGGGAGGGGAGGGGAAGGGGGGGCGGGGGGGGTGGTTGGAAAAGTGAGCCAATGAGGTGGAAAAGGGGTGGCTGGAAAAGGAGGACAGATTGGGGTGGGCAAGGGGCAAGAGGGGAGGGCTGAAGTGTGAAAGTGGGGCTGGAAACTGGGACAGGTTGGGATGGGAAGGGGCTGGAGGAGCGGGGAGGAAGACCCCAGCCTAGAGAGTGAAGTGCGGGATTGGGAGCTTGCAAAAGCACCAATGCTCTCAAGCAGAAACTCTCTAGGTTTGGCCCTCGGGTTCTTTCCCCAGGATTCAATTCCCAGGGAACGTAGCCACGGCCAGGGATTCTGGGAGTCCGAGCAGCATCAGTACCTTCGACTCCGTCTCCTGAGTTAAACTATGAGAAAAACCGGAGAGCTCAACAATGGACCAAGGACTTCTTCACCGAATCAATCCGCTTACGCCATGAAGGGACCTCACTGAGAATAAGGCGCAGCCTTCAGGGCCACCTCGGCGTGGCAGTTGGCATGGGAGGAGGTGTCAAGCAAGGCCGCACCCTGCCCCCCCCCCTCCTGCTTTCCTTCTGCCTCAACTCCAGGGTGGGCTCCCTTCACCACGTGGATTTCCGGCCCCCAAACTGGCAGGAAGACCTTCTTCCACCTGGCGTGATGCAGATGGAGCAGAGCACCCGTTGGCCTTAGAAGAGCCCCGAGAGCACCAACACAACCCCGCACGGCAGATCAGCTCCAGCTTCATAATACGAAAACCAAAAACGTGGCCTTTGCCAAAAGACCCCGGAGTCACGCCTGGAGCGGAGGCAGGCTTAGGACCGAGCCGGCCTCCTGTTTCCAGTGCCCGGGAGCCGTCCTCCAATCCAACGGGAGCAGAAGTCTTGGCAGTTTGACCGACTTTTCCCATACTTTTGTGATGGGATTTTTATGATCCATTGGGAAATAATGACACTGATAACCCAGGAACAAAAAGTTACATAGAGTTCTTATTGATGATGATGATGATAATGAATATTGGTATAATAATAATATACGCAATCTAATATGTAATACTAGCTTGGGGACCCGGCCCTGCCCGGGTTATTTGAGAAAGGCATTGTGTGCCAAGGTTGGTCCTTATCAGTTGTTTATTTGGCTTGTAGTGGTCTCAGGAAGTGAGTGAAGGTACTCCAAGTCCCATAATCCATGGTCCATCCTCCCTCAAACTGCACCAGGATGTAGAGTGGGTCTTGGTGGTTCTGTGTGCCAAGTTTGGTCTTGTTTTGTCACTGTTGGGGTCCACAAAGTGTTTTGGAGTTAAACCCGCACCATGCCTGAGTGCCACCCCCTTCTGGCAGTTTAGAGTGTCGGAATGTTGGCAGTGCTGGCCAATTAGAGGCATTATGCAAATAATTCCAGAGTGGCAGCCAATCGAAACGCTGGCACATATTCCTCCCATTGCTCGACCCACCCACCGCCCGCAAACACTGACTTTTATTATATGTAATAGATAGATGAGTGCGATTTTCCTGCTTCTTGGCAGATGGGGTTGGACGGGACGGCCCACGAGGTCTCTTCCAATTCTAGGATTCTGTGATTCTGTGATTATTGTGAGGTTTTTTCCATCATCATCATCATCATCATTGCAATTTTGAAGTTATTATGATTTTAAAAACCCCAAAGTGTTTGCAGTTTAATAAACGTTGTCCATAAATTGATTTAGGAGTAGGAAATGACATTCATCGCCTAGGAACACCAGGCACAGGTTGCGCCGTGCAACCTGTGCCTGGTGAAAAGGCGAGCCAGGCCGCCCGGGGATGGGCCTCCTCACCTCGTGCGCCTTGTGTGTATCCTTTCCCAGTTCCCTGGTGGAAGAGTTCCGGAAGACGCTGTGCGCCCTGTGGCAGGGGAGCCAGGCCGCCTTCAGCCCTGAGTCGCTCTTCTACGTCGTTTGGAAGATCATGCCCAACTTCCGGTAAGAATCACAGTAATAATAATAATACTAATAATACCTTGTGTTTGTTGGGGTGTTGGTGTGTGGTTCTCAGTGATTCCAGCCTTGAAAGCCTTCGACAAACCCTCTGAAAGTGAAGGCGCCGGAGCTTCCTTGTGACCAATGTGAGGTGCGTCAGGCTTGCTCTCGGAAGACCCCGTGGGCAGATGTGTAAGTCAAGGAAATGCCACCAGTGTTTCCAGAGCTCAAGGCGAACCCCTGAACCCTCATCAGAAAGGGACCTTGTCTGAGTCAAGGCTGAAAGCTGGGGCTATTTGGCAGTGGAAGGAACATGCTGCCTCCTGGGCGCATGGCGGATTCTCCTCCTGTAGAGACTTCCAAGCAGAGATTGGACATGGGCCTCTGTCAGGAGGGTTTGCGTGGTGTCTTCCTGGCTGGCAGAAGGGGGTTGAGGTCTAGGATCCCAGCCCAGGATTCCATGGTGGTTATTTGCGCTGTCGGTAAGTTTCCACAGGACGTTATTGAGGGCAGCTACTTTGTGCTTGGTGTTCATGAGTTGTTTTCTCAATACTAGTGTTTGATCTAAGGTGACACCAAGATATTGAGGATGGAAACCGTGTTCAAGCTCTTGGCCTTCCCAGGTAACCTTCAGTTTCCTGTGGGCTTCCATGGGCGGAAAGCACACGCTTGTGCCTCGGCAGGGTCAGGCGTCAGGCGGTTCTCTTTGTGGTCGCTGGAGATCTCTCCCTCTCTCGTTTTCGGCTGTTTCAGCCTTTTGCCTGTGTTGTCAGGCCAAGGCCATCAGCATATTTCAAGCTCTTTGTGAGTGGCGGCTGGGTGTTTTTATGAGTGACGGTCACTCCTTGGCCTGAGAGGGGTGTCTTGTGTCCAAATTAGGTGTCAATTCGTCCAGTGGTTTTTTAGTTATGTTAATCCCACAAACGAACATGACATTTTTATTTATATAGATTATTATTATTATTTATTTATTTATTTATTTATTTATTTATTATTCGGATTTACTAGATCGCCCCTCCCCAAGGCTCGGGACGGTTTCCAACACAATAAAATACACAAACAGCCTAAAAACATCATAAAAACATTCCTAAAACAATCACATTTGTCATAAAACATCGCATAGATCGGAATACGACCGATCTACAGACAGAGGCGGCATGGGTAGGTGGCGAGGTTTGATGTTCAGGTGCTAGTCAGTTGCCAAATGCTTGCCGAAATAGCCAAGTCTTGCAAGCCCTGCGAAAGGCCATCAGGCCCTGCAGGGCCCGCGTCTCGGCCGGCAAAGAGTTCCACAAGGTCGGTGCCGCCACCGAGAACGCCCTCTGTCGGGTGCTGGCCAGCCTGTAGGACTTCACACCTGGGACTTCAATCAGAGGCTGGATGGCCATCTGTTGGGAGGGCTTGAGAGGTGCCTTATTGGTGGGGGGTTGGACTGGATGGCCCTTGCAGTCTCTTCCATGCCTAGGACTCTATTCTATTGTTGTTGTTATTACTACTATTATTGTTAAGCAGAGGCTGGATGGCCATCTGCCAGGAGGGTTTGCAGAAGGCAGATGGACTCGGGGTTTCTTCCAAATCTAGGTTCTATTCTATTCTTACTACTAAGCGGAGGCTGGGTGGGCCTCTATTGGGGGGGGCTTTCATTGTGTCTTTCCTGCATGAAGGTAGAAAGAAGGCTGGACTGGATGTCCTTTGGGGTCCCTTCCAAGTCTAGGTTTCCGTGCTTCTGTGATGGTGATGGCGATGGTGGCCATCTATTGGGAGAGCTTGGATTGTGCTTTTCCCGCCTGGCAGGAGGAAGGGGGCTAACCCTTTGGCCTCTGGGTGGCAGCAACGCTTGAGCCCTCCAGGTGTTTTGGACTCCAACTCCCACAATTCCTAAAAGCCTCCTGGCCGAGTCCTAAACACAGGGAGGGAGGGAGGGCCCAAGTGGGCCCAGGCCTAGTGATGCTGCCAGGCCCCACCCGTAAGCACCCTTTCCCTCCCGCAGGGGCTACCAGCAGCAGGACGCCCACGAGTTCATGCGCTACCTGCTGGACCACCTGCACCGGGAGCTGCAGGGCGGCGTCAACGGCGTCTCCCGCTCCGCCGTCCTCTTGCAGGAGAACTCGGGACGCTCTGCCGGGAGCCGCTGCCGCATGTAAGTCAGGAGTGAGTGAGCCCTGGCCCTGCCGTTTGCTTCTCTGCTCTTCACCCATCACCGCTCGCAGCAGAGGCCTTGGCGGAGGCTTCTCCCAACGGCAGAGCAGGGAGCGCGACTTGTGTCGTGTTCAGGAGATAAGAGGGATGGTGCCCGGTGAACGAGCCCCCCACTCTCCAGCATGACCGAGGGTCACCCCCCCCCCCGGGCGTGGAAATGTATATGCCTTTACTGTCCACCTTAGAAGGGTTTGACCGCCATTTCTATAATATAATAATAATAATACTTTTTTATTGGAAGGAGTAAAAAACGTAATACAAACAGTATTATATTATTATAAGGAAACAAATTACAGTGATTGAGGTTCTGTCGGTTTGTTTTTAAGTTGAATTTGTGTGCAAGTTGGGACATTGTGTAACTCCAGCCATATACGTGTGTGTGTGTGTGTGTGTGTGTGTGTGTGTGTGTGTCTTTTATTTTTTAAGATGTCTTTTAATAACAATAATTTCTGTTGGAAGGAAAACAACACAAACAATAATAAAAATAAGCCAACAAGTTATACAGTCACATATTTTTACGCAGAAGTGACCCCTTGACCTTCTGGCACACGTCTGGGCCAACTTGGGCCCTCCAGCTGTTTCGGACTTTGTCTCCCACAATTCCTGACTGCGTACTGGCTGCTAGGAGTTGTCGGAGCCCAAAACACCCGGAGGGCCAAAGTTGGCCCAGGTCTTTGTTAGACATTCGAACCTAACTTTAAATTGAATGAAGGGGGGAATCGGTCTCCAATGGTTCTGCGACTCTTACGCAAGGAACACAGAATTGCCAATCTTGCCCCCCCAAAATAGAGGTGATGAAATACAGTTAGCCTGCCAGTTAACTTGCTTCGTGAGTGGCTGCTAGGAATTGTGGGAGTCGAAGCCCAGAACCCTTGGAGGGTAAAGGTTTGCCCCTGTGCACGTGTTAGACCAGTGGTTCCCAAAGTGGGCGGTACCACCCCCTGGTGGGCGGTGGGGCGATCCAAGGGGGCGCTGGGAGGCTCAGGAGAATTTGGGGGGCGCTGAACCCCTGTAAGGGGGTGGTGGCGTGAGCCAGGCTTGCTTGCCACTTGCAGGGTCGCGCGCTTGCGCGGACGTCCACGTTGGAAGAAAGAGGCGATACACAGGACTGCGCCGTGGGCGGTTTCCATGGCAATGCCTGCCTGGGGATTCCAACTCGCAGGGACACTCCTCGTCAATCCCGCCCACGACGCAGTCCTGTACATTGCCTCTTTCTTCCATTGGGGACGTCCTCGCAAGCGCGCCTTGCTGGGCCTGGCGTGGGGCGGGGCACGCAGGAGGCGATTTTCATGGTGGGCCTCGCTTGTCCAGTGCCGGCCCCTTCTTTTTTCAACGCCAACACAAAAATGCCAATCTCGCTCTCCCCTAAAAATGGGAATGCGACTAGTATTATGGGATGAAATAGAGTGACAATTTCTTGTTGCCTAGAAACGGCGCCTCGACCGTCGTCACGGCCATCTTTGGCGGCGTCCTCCAGAACGAAGTCAACTGCTTGATATGCGGGACCGAATCCAGGAAGTTTGACCCATTCCTAGGTCAGCAGGGGTAACGTCTATTGCGTCTCGAAAAGTAAATGTATATATAGAATGGCAAAGTCACGTTGGGTTCTTCTCCTGTGTTTTTTAAAGACCTTTCGCTAGATATTCCAAGCCAATTCAAAAATAAACGTTGCAAGAACCAAGAAAACGGACCAACGTGTACATTACGAGGTACGTTGTTTAAAGAAATATTAGTATTATTATTAATTATTGTTATATTTATTTGCGCCCTGCTTTATCTCTCCAAAAGTAGACTCAAAGCAGCTTGGCATAAAAGCATTAGTTTACAATTTAAAATATACAAATATGCAAAAATTAAAACAGAATTAGATATACACAATGTTAAAAAAATATTTATTTTATTGTTGTATTTATTTTTATCCCGCTTTCTCTCCATAAGGAGACCCAAAGCAGCTCACAATTAAAAACAATACAATACAATTTGTAATATACAAATATACAATAATAAAACAGTATTAAATTTATTTATTCATTTATTATTACTTTGCAGTTATCTGACCCCCCCCCCCCCAATGGCTCGGGGCGGCTTACAAGGGTCCATAAAACACATTGGGGATCGGGGCACCTGCGACAGGACGCACAATTAAAATAGAGCTACAGTTAAAAGCACAGATTTAAAAACACTCTGCCACATGGTTAGGCGGTTGCGGCAGCGAATACATAGGGCAAGATGGCAGCGTAGAGGAGCTATGATCTACCCCCAGGGCTGTCCAACAGGCGGCCCGCGGGCCGTACACGGCCCCCCAGCCTGTTGCACACGGCCCCCGCTACCCCCTCCTTAAAGAATTTATTAAAAAATATATTTTTTTAAAAATGGCGGCCGGGGGGGGGGGAGGAGGAGGCGGGGCAGGGAGCCGGGAGGGAGCGAGGGGGCGGGCCTCCTCCGCCTTCCCGCCGCTGCTGGTCACCCAGCCCCGCCCGCTCCCTTCCTCCTCCGTCCCGCCTCTCCCCCGGCGCACCAATCGGGAATGCCGGGGGGGGGGAGGGAGGAGGCGGGCCTAAAGGGGAGGAAGGGAAGCGCTTCCCTTCTTCCTCCATAGGCCCGCCTCCTCCGTCCGCCTCTCCCCCGGCGCTCCGATCGCTTGCGACCCGGGGGAGAGGCGGGACGGAGGAGGCTGCCCTTCCCTTGTCACGCCAGCCTTTAACTGGAAGGGCGAAGCCATGGAGGGCTCTCCTCGGCTTTGCCCTCCCTCTTACAGCCTCAGCCGGGGCAGCAGAACCGGGAGAAATCGCCGGTTCTGCCGCCCTGGCTGTCACTGTAGGAGGGAGGGAGGCGGGGGGCGGGGCCGCTCCTGACGGCGTGCTGACGTCACCAAACGCGGCGTCCCTTTTCGGCGGGGCGTGGTGACGTCAGCAAGCCTCGCCGAAAAGGGGCGGGCCGCCCAGGACGCCGGCGTGGTGACGTCAGGCGTGGTGACGTCAGCGCGCCGTCAGGAGCGGCCCGCTCCTCGCTCCGGCCCCCCAGATCATCAGTGACCAGAACTCCGGCCCTTGGGCCAAAAGAAGTTGGACAGGCCTGATCTAGCCGACCCCGAAGGCCTGCTGAAGGAGCAGAGTCTTGACTGCCTTCCTAAACGGAAGGAGGCTCCGGGTGGCGCGGATGTCGGTGGGCAGGGCATTCCATAATGTTGGGGCCACAACGGAAAATGCCCGCCGACGGGTTGTAGACAGGTGGTAAGTCTTAACATTTGGAATGACCAGGAGATCTAGTGGGGTGATACGGGACAAGGCGGTCCCGCAGGTACACTGGCCCCAGACCGCGTAAGGCCTTGAAAGTCAGAACTCACACTTTGAAAGCAATCCGGCATTTACTGGGAGCCAGTGCAGGTCGCGCAGGATTGGCGTGATGTGATGTCCAATCGGGACCCCCGCCAGGAGTCGGGCTGCAGCGTTCTGCACCAGCTTGAGTCTCCGGATTACCGACAAAGGAAGGCCAATGTACAGAGTGTTACAGTAGTCTATCCTCGAGATGACCGTGGCTTGGACCACTGTGGCCAAGTCGTGCCGGGACAAGTAGGGGGCCAGCTTCCTCGCCTGGCCAAGATGGAAAAACGCCACCCTGCTGACGGCGGAGACGTGAGCCTCCATCGACAGCAGGGGGTCTAAGGTAACTCCTAAGCTCTTGACAAGACGACGGACATAGTGTCACGCCGCCCAGGGTCGGAAGCTGGACATCCCTACAGTCCGGACGACCCAGTTGACAGTTGAAATCTATTAAAACGTATTCAAAGTTAAAAACAATTCCATGTTTTTGTCTCTGCAATTAACCCTTTTAATGTAATTTAATGTATATATTTTATTATGTTCTTATGTTTTGACTTTATTGACTTCACGCCATCAGGAGGGGCGGGTAACAAATGAATTTATTATTATTATTATTATTATTATTTTACAATTTAATTCCAAACCCGCAGGTGTCCCTACAGGGAAGAATCAACAGGTGAATTGGCAAACACATTTACAAACACATAAATAAATGGAAGCTGTACATTTTCCCCACAGTAAAAGTTTAGCCGACGGTTGCGTAGCATAGCGCAACAACTGGTTCCTTTTTAATACTAATGGTGTCTAACACTCTTTTAGGAATTCTTGGTAGACACTGATTGTCTGGATCCGGCACAGTCTGGCTTCAGGCCGGGACATGGAACCGAGGCAGCCTTGGTCGCCTCAGTGGATGATCTACGCCGGGAGCTGGGCAGGGGGAGTGTGTCCCTGTCGGTTCTGCTGGACCTCTCAGCGGCCTTCGATACCGTCGACCACGGTATCCTTCTGAGACGCCTCGCAGGAATGGGCCTTGGGGGTCCTGCTTTGCAGTGGCTCCAGTCCTTCCTTGAGGGTCGGTCCCAGAAGGTGTTGCTAGGGGACTCCTGCTCGGCCCCACGGCCATTGTACTGTGGGGTCCCTCAGGGCTCAGTACTGTCCCCTATGTTGTTCAACATATACATGAAGCCGTTGGGGGAGATCATCCGGAGTTTCGGGGTGCGGTGTCACCTGTAGGCAGATGACGTCCAGCTCTGTCACTCCTTCCCACCTGCTAATAAGGAGGCTGTTCAGGTCCTGAACCGGTGCTTGGCCGCTGTGACGGACTGGATGAGGGCGAACAGATTGAAATTGAATCCAGACAAGACAGAGGCACTCCTGGTCAGTCGTAAGGCCAAACAGGGCATAGGGTTACAGCCTGTGTTGGGCGGGGTCGCACTCCCCCTGAAGACGCAGGTTCGCAGCCTGGGAGTGACCCTGGACTCATCGCTGAGCCTGGAGCCCCAGGTCTCGGGGGTGGCCAGGGGAGCTTTTGCACAGCTCAAGCTTGTGCGCCAGCTGCGCCCATATCTTGGGAAGCCAGACTTGGCCACGGTGGTCCACGCTCTGGTCACATCCCGTATAGACTACTGCAACGCTCTCTATGTGGGGTTACCTATGAAGACTGCCCGGAAGCTGCAATTAGTTCAGCGCGCAGCAGCCAGACTACTAACGGGAGCGGGGCACAGGGAGCGCACTACTCCCCTGTTGCGCCAGCTGCACTGGCTGCCAATTAGCTTCTGAGCACAATTCAAAGTGCTGGTGTTGACCTACAAAACCCAATACGGTTCCGGCCCAGTTTACCTGTCCGAACGTATTCTCCCCTATGAACCGTCAAGAGTGCTAAGATCGTCTGGAGAGGCCCTGCTCTCGGTCCCACCCCCTTCGCAGATGCGTCTGGTGGGGACGGGGGACAGGGCCTTTCCTGTGGTGGCCCCCCTGCTGTGGAATTCCCTCCCGAATGAAATCAGATCCGCCCCCTCCCTCCTGACTTTTAGGAAGCGGGTGAAAACGTGGCTGGGCAATGAGGCGTTCGCAGAATGGAGGAGATCGCGAAGAGACTAAATTCGCTAACCACTAGTTACGGACCCAATCTATGGATTAAGTTGGACTTGATTTTACTTTGGCGAAAGGCTTTTAAAATGTATTTATTGTATTGTATTTGATAATTTCATTGTAATTTTATGATGTTTTTATATTTTAAATGTTAGCATTGAATCCTTGCTGTTGGCCGGTCTGAGTCCCTCCTCGGAGGGGAGAAGCCCCCCCCCCCCGGGGGTAGAAAGGTTTTAAGTAAATACATACATAAATAAATTTTATATTGTAAATTACATGGTAATTCTTTTCACGTAAGCCTCTTTGAGTCTCCCTATGGAGAGAAAAGGCAGGATATAAATAGGCAATATTATTGTAAACAATAGTAGTAATAATAATACTTAGCAATGCCAAGCCATTCCCTCTGGGAATCACTTCCCCAGGCCATCACTTCCACGCAGAGAGAAGAGACCCCCAAAAGCATAAATAGCAAGGGGATCCATTCATGGTGTTGCTGTGTACACTGCATATTACGGATTAAAGGCACTCAAGCGCCACGTGTGGTTCTGGGGCCGCAGAACCTCTCCCTCCCTCCCTCCCTCCCTCTCCCTCCCTCTCTCTGCGCTTGTGCGTGGCCACACATGTATTTGTATTA
Source organism: Anolis apletophallus (assembly GCA_030556195.1). Lineage (NCBI taxonomy): Eukaryota > Metazoa > Chordata > Lepidosauria > Squamata > Anolidae > Anolis > Anolis apletophallus. The sequence continues at coordinate 45,393,337 of JARBWK010000015.1, read as the reverse complement.
TTGTCATCATTATTGTTATTATTATTATTGGGACAGGAAGTCTAAAAGTGCCAACGAGGCGTTGCTAACCCTCCCGTTGTGCGCTGGGTTCCAGATTGCCTCCGCAGTTTCACGGACCTGGAGGAACTTGACGAGACGGAGCTGTACATGTGCCACAAGTGTAAAAAGAAGCAGAAGTCCACCAAGAAGTTCTGGATCCAGAAACTGCCAAAGGTGAGGCATCGAGGCCGGTGGGCCTGGGGAATGCTTTCCTGGATTTCGGCAAATACGTTGGATTATTTTTCTGAATATTTCTGCAAATATTTTTGTGAACGTTTGTGTGAATATTTTTATGGTATTAAAAAAAATTGTGAATATTTCTGCAAATTTTGTTAGAATTATTTTTTGCGAATGGTTTTTTAAAAAAAATATTTTGGCAAAATCTGGATGGCTGTCAGTCGAAACAAGTGTCAGTTCAGCCCAAGGAAGGCGCTTTAAGCAGTGGCCACTCGACCTGCATCATGGAAGCCGTACTAGTGCGCCACCCGTCAACTGGCCCTCAGCCTAGTGGCCCCGGGAAGGCTTTCTGACCCCTTTGCAAACAGACCTCGTGAGGAGAACTCTCTGGTGGAACTGGTTCAGATTTGCTCAATCCCCTCTTCCTTACTCACTCCTCTCTCGCTCTGTACCTTCGGTAGCGTCTTGTCGTGGCCTTGGGCTGGTGCAATAATGGGTTGATTGGCCGGCTGGATTGGTGATTGCTGGGAATTTGGCACAATAATATTCGGACCACAAAGCCACGCAGGCGAACCTATCGCCAAAGGCCGCCTGGTGCCTCTGGTCCATGTTCCTGCTGCATGGAGCTCCGAGGGGGGCCTGTGTTGTTGTGCTGCAGGTATATTTTTCACCTGGAGTTCTCTATCTAAGTCCCCATGAAAACTGATCCCGTCCTTCTGGTGACATGGTCTTTCCAAACCTGTCCGTCAAACCAGTCCCTCAAGGCAGCCAGGGGTCACAATCCAAGCAGGCGAGACCACCTTTGGGCCGCAGAGAGAGGGGGGGGGGGGCTGCATCGTGTCCCAAGTCAAGGTGTGATTGACACATCAGTTAGACCCTTATGATGTCAGGTTTGTGTTTATTATGGAATCGTACTACGATGGGGAAGATGAACTAAATGTATAGGCCATCCCCAAGTTCTCTAGGTTTGTTCTTAAGTTGCTTTGTTTGTAAGTCGGAGCAGAGACATTTTGAGGTGTAACTCCAGCAGGAAAACACGGTTCTGGGACAGATCGAAGCAGGGCCGGAAAAGGGAAGGCAACTCTAGGCAGGCTGGGGGCAACCCCATATGACAATCATATATTCATTGAATGATTGCTTAATGCCTGTGTGATTCATTGTGTCGGCCTGTGTTTATAGAACTCTAGGCAGGCCGCGTGTTGTGCGGGGTCTGCACTCAGGGCCTCCCTCCCCCGTCCCCCTCCCCCCTCTTGTGCCGCAGGTGCTGTGCTTGCACCTGAAGCGCTTCCACTGGACGGCCTACCTGAGGAACAAAGTGGACACCTACGTGGAGTTCCCCCTGCGAGGCCTCGACATGAAGTGCTACCTCCTGGAGGTAATGGGTGTCACGAATGCACGCGTGGGGCCGGGCCTCAGTTTCCGGTGGAGCCTCACGGTCTCTTCTCCTCGTCTCCTTCCCAAATTCCAGCCCGAAAACAGCGGACCAGAAAACTGCCTCTACGACCTGGCGGCGGTGGTGGTGCATCACGGGTCGGGGTGAGTAGGAGGACGACAACGACAACAGCAACAATGCCCCGTAATAATAATAATAATAATGCATAATAATATTAATAACACGTAACAATAATGATAAACAGCAACACAGAATAATAATAATAATAATGCTCTATGTATAGGCCGCGCTCCCTCCTTGAGGGGAGCGAGGGCGGCTGCCAAGCAAAAGGCAAACACTCAGGGCCTTGGTGATGAACAAACACCATCAGGAACAGTACAAAGTGACAGCCTTACACATTTTTTAATTAATTAACAAGAAAATAAAATTAGTAATCAAACATCGTAATTATCGTATAAGATCCATGAAAACCCATACGACTGAAATGCAGAATAATAAGTAAAACACTTTGAAATGCTTTAGAGCAGCCCGCAGGGTCGAAGCAAAATGGCCAAAGTGTCCGTAGGGTTGTCATTACAACGTCCTATTACTATTACTATTATTATTACTACTATTTTTATTACTATTATATTTATGCCCACTTTATTTCCTGAAAGGGGACCCAAAGAGAATTGGCACAAAAGCATTGGCATCAAATTTAGAATGTGCTAATACGGAAGCAGAATTACACACAAACAGTATTTCAAAATCCAGCAAAAATCCCCCAGGCACACCCGGGAGAGACGCCACGGGCTCCCCTTCCCTTTCTTTCCTCGAGGCCGGGCCCAGCGTCACCCTAAAACATTCATGCAAAATACCTCCATGTCCAAAGGTACCCCTGTGAACCACATCCGTGGAAAAGGCACCCTGCGGGTGAAGTGGCCCTCGGGTCCCCTCCTTTCGCGCCACTTGGGAAACAGATGTGGTTTTTGGAGCATTTTATGGCCAAAGGGTTTTGAAAAGGGAGGCGTCCACTCGAATCCCGGCCTTTTCCCCTCATTATGTTTTAGCAAAACAAGCCTGTCGTCATAACTACAAGTGGCACCCAAGGGGGGGAAATGGCATTGTTTTCTTAATGTAAATTCGTTAGCTGTTCACAACAAGCAGAAGGACTAAACCAAAATAAGGAGCCAATGTCACCCTATATAAGAAATGCTATAGAATAGGAAAGACTTCTAAATGTTTTCCTTTAAGAAGCGGGAGGGGCCCCCCATCCTGCCATTCAAGAAGGCACCACCCAAGCCCTATGGACAGATGGCCACCTGGCCCCTACTGAATAATAATAGCAATAATATAAAATAATAATAGAAGAGACCCCCAGGGGCCATCCAGCCCACCTGCCTTCTGTCAGTAAGGAAGTCACCACCCGACCCCTCCCAAGACACCATCAAAGCCCTCCCAACCGAAGGCCGGCCCCTGCTTGATCATCATCATCATCATCATAGACTCCTAGACTTGGAAGGGACCCCAAGGGCTTTGTCTTGCCAATAAGGAAGGAAAAGCCTCTCAACGGATGGCCACCCGGCCCCGGGTGAGTAATAGTAATAACAATAGAGGGGACCCCAAGGGCCGTCCAGTCCTACCCGCTTCTGCCCACCCAGCCCCTGCTTGCCCTCCATTGTCATATAGAGCCCCAGGGCTGGAGGGGGCTCCCAGGGGCCGTCCCGTCCACCCCTTCTGACGACCCCCTCCCTCCCTCCCGTCTCTGCGCTGCGTCCGCAGGGTGGGCTCCGGCCACTACACGGCGTACGCGGCGCACGAGGGGCGCTGGTTCCACTTCAACGACAGCACGGTGACGCTGACGGACGAGGAGACGGTGCTGCGGGCCAAAGCCTACATCCTCTTCTACGTGGAGCGGCGGCGGCAGCAGCAGACGATGGCCAAGGCCGGCCCCGAGAAACTTTAACAACAACAACAATAACAATACCTCCTCCCGCCCGACTTTGGCATATCAAGGTCCCGCTCGTCCTCCTCCTCCGGACAGAAACACTTCCCGTTCTCCGCAGACACTTGGTCCGAGGCTCTTGGGCCGCATTCAATGTGCACTTCCTTCCCAGGTTGTATTTTCCTTCCTCTTCCTCCTTTCTTGTAGTTTTCCTTTGTCGGCAGAAGCGTTTGGGTTTGTTATTAAAAAAACGGACACTTGGAGAGAGAGAGAAAGAAAAGAGAGAAAAAGAAAGAGCGAAACCTCGGCTGCTGCTGTTGTTGTTGTTGTTGTTGCTGATGTGCTGCTTTAACCTGGGTTTTCCTTTCTCCACATGCCTGTTCCCTGAGCGCGCTTCCCGTTGTTTGAGTTTTGTATTCGGATGTTGTTCCTGTTTTGGCTTTTTTAAAGGCACATTTACATCAGAGAAACTTGAATCCTTCTCATTCCGAAACGCCACCCCCTCCCCCCCCGCTCACTCGCTCGCTGGCTGCCGGTTTGGCGAAACTCCCCCGCCTTAACGCGAGCCGTGCCGTCCGCCGCTTTTGCTTTGTGAGGCCGCTCCCTTCCGTTGTTTGGTGTTGTGTGTGAGAGAAGCGGCGTCAAGGCCCCCCCCCTCCTCCCGGTGAGGGAAAAGCCTCCCGTGGGCTCTGCATTTGGGGGCGAGGTTCGTTCCGACGGCAGCGAGCGGAGGCCGAGGCCGCCCTGAGCGGGAAGTAGCCGTGAGAGAAAGGTCTTGAAAGAGGTTTATGTTGACGTCGCGCCCGTCTTTTTCATTCCGTTCCGCCTCCGTTGCCAAGGCGCCACTGAGTGCAATTTCAGGGCCACTGCCGCCAGCAAAAATACACCTGCCTTTCTTAGAGGCAACCCCCCCCCATTTTCTCCCAATTTATATGGGAGGGAGTGCATCTTCGAATGGGAGAAATGCAGTCACACCCACCCTTCTCCTTTTTCTTTTCGTACACGCTCTTTCTCTCCCAAATCGGCCCCTTTGGAGCCTCCATCGAAATCAATGAGGCGGAGGTTCGGGAGGTGATGTAAATGTGCCTTTCTTGAGAAACGGCTGCGAAGGCGGTTTGGGGGGTGTCCCTTCCTGTCCCTGGCCCCCTTCCTTCCCATGTCGCAGTCGTGTTCTGTGTGGCGGCAGAGCGTTTCCTCGCTGCTCGTTGGGGCAAAAGGAGATGGGCTTGTGGCCACTGTCCTCATCCGCTGGATTCTGCTCAGTTGGTTGTGTTGGGCTTTAGGCCCCTGGCGGGGGGAGAAGCCCGCTGGGTGTGGGTGGATGGGGGGGCCTGTGTGGCCGCCGCCTTCCCCATCCGCCTTTGGCCACCAAGTCCCGTCCTCCCACAGCAGAGGTAAGGCAGGTGCCGTCCATCTGACCATAGAGCCTCCTTCCTTCCTTCCTTCCTTCCCTTCTTCCCCCTCTTTCTCGCGGTGGCTCCTTCTGCCTCTTCGGTCCTTGGTTGCCATCCCACTGTGATTGTTTGCGATTCCCATCTAGCCAGGAAAGCCCTCGGCACGTGTGGGGCCGCCTCCCTCGCCCGCTATGAAACTCTCTCTCCTGGGTGACTTGGGCCTTGGAAAGGGGTGCGGTGCCTTTTCACCAGGTGAGGGTCCAAAGGGTCCGAAAAGCACGCTTCCCGCTCTCTTTGGGCGCCTGTGCCGGTTGGCAGGCCCCTTCTGCGCTTCCCTCCCTCCCTCCCAGGGTCTGGTCCCAGGCCAGATTATTGGACAGCGGAGACACGTACAATCCGGTTCAAAGCAGGTGACCTGGGATGAAATCCTGGGACAGGAGGGCAGTGAGTGGGAGGGACCTAAATTACGCCATGTCCCCAAATTTGAAACACTGTTCTTTTATTTCGCATCTTTTGATTGCATTGCATAAATTAGTATAAAACTGACCAAAATGGGCAACAGTGGCGCATTGTCCGCAGCCCCCAACCGTTCTTCCTCCGCGCATGAGGAGGCGGGGCTTGTTTTCATGAGAGAACAAATTCAGAAATAACACTTGTAATCCAGGAACCACAACCGCGTTGCGTCGTGTTGTTGTTGTGGGGCAAACGCCCTAGACTGAACCCACAAGGCTGCCTTGAGTGTCGATCTTGCAGAGCGGGCAAAGGCAAGGCGTGCGTCCCTCCGTGGCTTCCTCTTGCCCTCGTCCCTTCCGTCCCGCAAAGTGTTTTGAGGGGAGAACGTGCCGTTTCAGGAAACGGGGGGTGTTAGCCAGGACGGGGTTTCATGCAGGAAGCATGGGTCTCATGGGAAAGTGACTTCCGCAGGCGTGTGGGTCTCAGAAGGTGAGAAATGTGTTAGATCAAGTGGGAGCGAGTGGGTGGGTGAGCGGGCCCTTCTTGTCGGGGCCCAGCGGAGGGATCCGCTTCTCCCCGGCCCTTCCGAGTGCGGGTTCTGCAGGGCCAAGGGGCCTGGGATGGTTCGGCCGTGTGGCTTGTGACCTCTGGTCTTTGGGACAGGAGCCGTGGTTGGAAGCAGGGAGGAGTTCCCTCTGGTGCGTCGCTTGGCCAGGCAGAAGCCATGGCGATTTGGCTGGGCTTGCTTTTGGGAGGGGACTTGGGGAAATCCCTCAACGCTTGGCCCCATTCACCTCCTCCAGGAGCAGAAATCGGCTCATGAGGCCCATAAATCCTTTTAAGGCCGGGGCTGCTGCAGGAGAGGCGGAGGTGGCAGTGGCAGTGGCGGCTGCCTGCGGGCCGTTTGCCTTCTTTGGGAAGTGGCTCCCAGCAGCTGCCGGGCCAGAAATAGCCGCCCTCTCTCTCTCTCTGTGGAGGCCCCTCTCTCTGCCTGCTCTTCCGTCGCCATGCTGCTCCTGACCCACCTGGACAGGGAGAGCCTGCTGCACCTCTTCTCCTTCCTGGACCAGGAGAGCCGGTGGCGCCTGGGCCTGACCTGCCGGCGCCTGCGGGGGGTCTTCCTGGAGCCCTCCCTGTGGCCCCTCCTGCACTTCCGCTCCCCGGCGGAGCTGCTCCGGGGCCGCTTCCTCCTGGGGCCCGCCCTGCGCCACCTCTCCGTCTGCTGGCACTCGGCCCGCGTCGTCAAGGTCTGCAACGTGGAGGAATGGGCCAAGAGCCCCCTGCAGAGGGACATCTGCGCACAGCACCGCCACGCCGTCAGCCGGCTCCTGCGCCGCGTCTGCCAGCGGTGAGTTGGCTTCTTTGCTTCTTCACAATGTACACCAGGCCTGGGCCAACCAGCTGTTGGGAATTGTGGGAGTTGAAGTCCAAAACACCGGGAGGGAAGGAGGGCCAAAGTTGGCCCAGGCCTGCTTTACGCACTTAACTCCTGTCTTTATGCTGCCTTTGGCCGAGATCTGCCATCTTTCGGGTTCAGAGTGCTCTTGGGTCATGGAAATACTATAACTCCCATCACCCTGTATTGGTTCTGGGTGTAAGTGAACTATAACTCCCATCATCCCAGTCCGATCCCTCCAAACCCCATTGTTGGGGTGCCTGGATTCCAAGTTTGTTTCAGGTCCATTGTTGGCGTGGGGGGGGGGGGAGCGTGGGGGGGGGCATGACTCACAGAGCTCTCTGGCAGTGGGAGCCATCTTGGGAAATCCATAGGTACAAACCAATTTTCACTTTTAATTGTACACATCAATTGAGAACGAGGACGGCCTGGCGATCTGGCTCGGTTTCGGAGTGAGAGCATCAGGGTTGTGCGCATTGTGCCGTCTCCCAGACTGAGTGGTTCGCGAGAATAGTTCGGTTGAACAAAGAGCCCGTGCTTTTGGTTCAGAGCCACAGCACCCCCCAAATGCTCCCAAATCTCCCAAAGCCCTGCCGGCCCCGTCACAGGCCGCCTTTGTGCTGCTGCTCCCCCTCCCCCGCCTGCTGCTGCTGCTGTGGCCAGGGAGGGTGCTCTGCTCCGGCCGCCCCCGTTCCAGGCATTCCTGGGCTGGCGGCTCAGTCTCCACGTATGTGGCAATCTTCAGGCTCGGCAGAGCACAAGTTTGCTGCGGCACTGGCCCTCGAGGGCCGGCATGCTTCACAAGGGGGTTGGCCAAGGCCGCACAATAGGCACCAGTCTGGGCAGGTTGCCGCATCCATCCTCTGGGCCAGGCCAAGGCCTTTGAGATTTGACCCCTTGGGACCCCTTTTGAGGCTGAGAAACTTTTATGCGACCCCGTCTTCTTACATAGGAATAGAAACCAAGCATTGACCGATAACAAATCAGCATTTGCACAGGACCATCTTATTTTATGAAGTAGAGCAGTATTGCTGTGGACGCTGCACAACGCATGCACGCCGGTGCCTGAAGCAGCTATGCGATAATGTTCAGAAACTTTTTAGGGGAGGGGGCTCCAGTTTGAGAAGCCCCTGCTCTCAGTGCATGGGGTATTCTAGCTCTTAGCCAAGGGGGCGGGCTAAATACGCAGAGACAAAGGCGGTACACGCTTCTGAATGAGAAAGTTAATGTGGTGTCCCCGGGCAGAGCACACGGGCAAGGAGGCGGCCTGGGGCGGAGAGCGCATGGCCACAGAGGGGGGCAAACCAATAGGGCGGCCATTGGGCGGTGAGGTTCTTGTTGCAGAATGAGCTTGTGCATGGGTTTTTGCCTTACGCAGATAGGCAGTTGCTTTGGAGCAGCCGTCCCACCAGAGCACACACGTCGCTGTTGCTTTCAAATCAGTAAAAGGCCTTTCCTCCGGGGGAGGAGGCTCACAGAATCCGCTCCACTCGTTTTCGGATTTTTCCTCCAGAGATGCCGAAGGTGCCCTGGAGCTCGACTCTTCTCTCCCCGGTTCCTCCTCTGGAGCCGTAAGGCCCGTGAAAAAACCCGAAATGGGGGGACTCGAATAGACGGACCCTCCTTCCCCCAAAGAGCTCAGTTCCAGGTTTTCTAAACCACCTTAAAACCTCGGCGGAAGGAGGGAGGAGAGAAGTGTCGAGCTGCAGGGACCCCCCTGTCCTCGTTTTTACTGCTTTGCTTTCAGAGAAAGAGAGAAAGAGGGAAGTCAGCCTGGATTGGAGTGTATTGTGTTTTGGTGTCCAAGAAATGGTGGTGGGACGACCATGCTCTGGCAATGCTTATTCTAGGCACGGACAGGCTTCGGCCCTCCCTCCCTCCCTCCAGGTGTTTTGGACTCCAAATTCCACAAATCCTAAGTTGGCCCCGGCCTGATCTATCTCCACCTCTCTATCTGGTTTTTTTATCCTTCTTTCTCCTTATCTACCCTCGATTAGGCCGATCTCTCCTATTCCCTCTCGTCTTTTCTCTCTGGTCTGCTTGCCTGTCTGCCTGTCTGCCTACGTGGCCTGCCGTTAACCTCTTTCCATCACTGTCCATTGTCTACGTCCCCATCATCTCCTACCTATCTCCACCTCTCTAGTTCTCTCTCTCAAGTCTATGATCTCTATCTCTAGTCTATTTCTCTCTGCGTGGACCATCCGTGGTCTGCAAGGACAAAAATACGGTCTGCGGCCTCACTGTTACTGCACCATTGCATCAAAACCATGCGGCAGCGAGAGAGACTGGTCTCGCGAAACCCTCTTAGAGTGTCGAGGGAACGGGGGTGTCGGGAAGGGAGAAGCCGACTACCCACGAAAGATTGCGACTGCCACATCTGCGCTAGGTTATTAAATGTAGTTTCTGTGGACAAGCAGATGGCAACTACTGGGTGGCATACGCGATTCTGTATCAGAAACTAGAGCTGACGTGGTCTGCCCAATGCCGTTTTCTGAATCCGCACCCCAGATAACCAAACTGAATCTAAAGTTGACCAAAAACTGATTTGTAACCTTTTCGGAACTAATGTTGGGGAGTAGTCCCTGGTCCAAAAAGGGTTGGGAACCACTGCTCTGTGTAACAGGTAGGTAGGTAGGTAGGTAGATAGATAGATAGATAGATAGATAGATAAGATCAGGCCTGGTCAAACTCTGGGTGTTTTGGACTCCAATTTCCACAAAGTCCAAAACACCTGGAGGGAGGGTCCGTGCCTGGCTTACGCGATGAGAGGCGGGTTTTCTGTGCCAATCTGACCTTTGGCTTCTCTCCTCCAGGTGTCCAAACCTGCAGAGCTTGACCCTTTCCGGCTGCGGCCATGTCACGGATGGCGACGTGGCGCTGGTCCTGCAGAGCTGCCCAGGCCTCCGGAGCCTGCGGCTGGAGAACTGCGTCTGCATCACCGACCGGACGCTGGATGCGGCCTCGGCCTGCGGCGCCCCGGCCCTTTGCTCGCTGCAGGTGGACTTCTGCCGAAATGTGACGCAGGCGGGACTGCAGCGGCTGCGCCGGGAGCGCCCCTCCCTTGCGCTGCAGGCCGAGCGCAGCGCAGACATGATCCCGGATGAGGTGCCGCAGTGCCGAGCATTGGGGAGAACGTTCCGGAAGCTGCTGTGGAACTGAGAGGCCCACCACCGTCTCAATTAGGATGCCAACCAGTGCAGAATCCCCCGTGGTAAAGGCGCCTCTCTTAGACCCCGCCTTCTGCCTTCTTCCAGACCAAGCAAGAGAGCCTCTCTTTCCCAAAGTTCACCCCCCGCTCCCCGATTGTCTCAAAACCGTGAGCCCCCCAAGTGCTGTTTCTGTGAACCTCGCAATGGCAAATCAGCCCCTCCGCTTAAGAGAAGCAGGACTTTTCTGAAAACAGTGGGCCATCTCCAGAACTTCAAAGGAAGTGGCTTTGGATTTCCAGATGAGAAGGCAGGCGGCCGTCTTTCTCCCTCCCTCCTTTCTTTCCTCCCTCTATTCCCTCCCTCCTCCCCCATCCCCTCTCCGTCCGATACGACCGATGAAGCCGGGAGCGGAAACTCCCAGTTAAAGCAAAGGCGGAGGAAACGGGAAGCAGCGAAGGCGCTCTTGCTCGGTTCTTGAACGGGCTCTTTATTTGGCTCTGCATCAAGGACCCCGCACAGGCATTTCAAAGTAAAACAGAAAATAAATATATGAATATTCATGTGAAACTGTCCTTTCTAATGAACAATTATACACCATGTACAACTCTTCATGTTCACCGGGAAGGCCGAGAAGCGCACCCTTCCCAAACAAACGAACGAACGAACAAAGGGGGGAACGCACCAGAAAGGCTCCATGCAAACTTATCCAAAAGTGACCAAGGGGAGGAAGGACTGCCCCGCTCTCCTCCTCGCTCGGGTGTGGGTGCGTGTTGTGTCCAGTCACAGGAGGGAGGGAGGGAGAGCGCGAGGGGGAGGGAGGGAGGAAACCCACACCGAAGTCTCGTTGCATCGAGAGGAAATTACTTTTTATAAAAGGTGGCCACTGTTTGGTTTTGTCTTTAATGTTTCCTAAAACACCTACAACGAATGTCACCACTCAAAGGGTTGTGGACGCTGAACCCGACAAGGGCACGGTGTGCACGGAGGGGGAGGCGGGGGCCGTGGCGTTGGCTCTTGTCCCCGAAGGAGGAGGACGGGGGAGTGGAGGCAAGGGGAGGGGGAGGGGGGGTCAGTAGTCTGTGTCGGAGCCCTCCGCGTTGTCCACGTTGCGCGACAGCATGTAATTGTCCATGTCGATGGAGCGGCAGTTGTTGATTGCATAGCGCAAGCGCTCGGCCATGACGCTCTGGCTGGAGTACGGGGGCAGCCGCAGCTGGAAGAAGCAGGTCTGTGAGGTAGGCAGGCTGTCGTAAGGCTGCGGGAGGAAGGCGCGCACCTTTAGTAGGCTGCTAGTCCCCATCTAGCTTCAGTCGCATTCTTTGGAACTGTACGTGTTTCAAGGCATTGAGTAACGGCCTCTACGCAAGCCGCCTTGAGCCCCCTTCGGGGCAGAGAGAGGTGGGGGGCAGGCAGGGTAAATGGGGAAGGAAGGAAGGAAGGAAGGAAGAAGACAAGAGGAAGGAAAAAGGAAGGAAGGGAGGAGGAGAAGAAGGGAAGATGAGAACGGGAAGGAGGGAGGAGAGATGAGGGAGGGAAGGAGGAATAAGAGAAGGGCGAGAGGCAGGCAGGAAAGAGAAGAGGAAGGAAAGCAGGAAGGAAGGGAGGAAAGTGAGATGGAAAGGAAGGAAAGAAGGAGAAGGGAGGGAGAGAAGAAGGAAGGAGCACTGGCCTGGGGCAAGGCTGCCTTGGGGGCCTGTTAAGGGTGCTGGAGGCCAAACCCCAGCGGGGAAGTGCTGAGGAGGAAGGAAGGAAGGAAGGAAGGAAGGAAGGAAGGAAGGAAGGAAGGAAGGAAGGAAGGAAGGAAGGAAGGAGGCCTGCATGAAGACCCACCTCCGCCACAAACCCTGGAAACTAGTTTGAACAAACGGGAACTAGACCTTCCTTCCTTCCTCCTTCCCTTCCCGGGCGCTGCGCCTGCCCGCCCCACTCACCCGATCGACCTTCATGATCTGGAAGCGCTGGGAGATGTCGGCAGTGTTGGCGGGGAGGCGGGAGCGACCGGAGACGAAGCGCATGAAGAGGACGCGCTCCTCATTGGAGAACTCCTCCAGCGTGCGCCAGAACCACTGCACCAGCGCGTGGGCCTCGTCCACCTCCCGGTAGCGCACCACCTTCTTCAGCACCTCCACCGAGATCTCCGGCATCCCGCACACCATCTGCTCCAGTTGCCGGGCCGTCAGCAGCGACAGCAGCGGCACCGGCACGATCCACGACATGCCCTCGCGCACGGCTGCCACCTGCGTAGGGGAGAGCATCATGTGCGGGAGGGGAGGGACTCTGAGTCAAAGGGAACAACCCCCCCCCCAGGAAAACACGGGCCGGAACGAGCACGCCTCCCTTTCAAAACACCTCTCCATTAGTACAAATACACGCGGAGGGTCTCTCCCAAGTGCGGTACTTCTTCACTCCCAAGGTCACACTGTCTCCTCCCTACATCTCGAAAAATTGCTGTGTTTGCTCACATCTAACATTCGCCTTCTTTGGCTCAATGGCCTTCCCCAAATTAGAGTGCGCATTAGGCTTGTGTAATAAGGTCATGGTAGTGCTGAGCCATAGCCGAAGGGGAAGCTGCTGCTTCGGGAGCTGGGCCTGGTGTTTCTACTTGAGGGACGTCGCCTCTAATTTAAGGGGATCATGGGATGTGTAGTTGGGTGAGGCATCAAGCGGCAATTAAAGGGCATTCGCTCTACGGCAAAGACGCACCCAAGGTTTGTCTTTCCACTGCCGGAAGATTTGGTGCCCCAACCTTTGGTTTGTGAAGACGGCATGATGAGCCAGGAGGGAGGGGGGAGGGAAGGTGCGCCCTTTGGGGCCACATGACAACAAGGAAGGGCACTTTTTGCCCCTACTACGCATTACGTTCGCCAGCAAATCCTTTTTTGGGTTACAGGATTTTTAAAATTGAGGCACGCGGTAGATTTGATGGTGCCGGAGACTCAAGTCGATCTGGTAAGACTGTGATTCTTCCGTTCCGAGACGTAAAGGTAAAGTAAAGGCTTACTACAGAAGGCTTATTAGGATACATATAGCCTTTGGATACACACAATCCAAAGGCAGGTGGAAATCCACACATTGGAACAGGCGGATGGCACCGCTTGCAAGGACCTAAACCAGGCCTGGGGTAACGCTGCCTGTTGGGAATTGTGGGAGTTGGAGTCCAAAACACCCGGAGGGAGGGCCAAAGTTGGCCCAGGCCCCATCTTGCAGCCCTTCCTTCCCCTTGACTTCTGAGCAACTCTCACCTGCCGGTCCATTTCGTGGAGCCGGTACTCGATGGCCCTCTCCACGTACTCCTTGCGGTTGGAGAAAGTGAGCGGGATGCTGTTCCCTCCGGGGATGATGGGCACCATTTTCCCGTCGGCGCTCTGCCCCACGAAGGAGTCCAGGGGGATCATCTGGAAGGAAGGAAAGAGGGGGGGAGAGGGGTCAGCCTCGCGGCTGGGATCCTGTCCCCGGGGGGCGCAAGGCGTCACCATCGTGGGGGTCCCCCGCACCTCGTGGAAGTTCTCCTCGGTGATGCCGCCGTCTTCAATGTGAAGAATGCTGTTGAGGGTCTGGACGTAGAGCAGGTCCACCTCCTCCAGGTCCTCCAGGGCCAGCGGGATGCAGCAGAGCTGCTTCCAGACCAGGGGGGCCAAGTGCAGGTCCAGGGGCTTCTTGGTGCGGACGGCCACCCCCATCAGCACCCCCAGGAACTTGAACTGCAGCAGGTGCTCCTCCAGGAAGGCCGAGGGGTTGAAGAGGAACCTGGAGGGGGGGGAGCCCAAGAAGAAGCCGGCGGGTGGCACCCTCCCTCGGAAAGAAGGACCGCCCGCCCTCCAGGAGGACGGCCCTCAAGGGCTTGGTGAGCACTCCTACACATTGCAACCCCTGAGAAGGCATTGGTCTGCCGGGCTCTGGAGCATCCCGGACCGCTTTCGCTGCTGCTATTTCGCTGCCCGCCACACTCTTGGGACAAAGGCGGCTAAAGAAAGGCCTTAGTAACACAATGAGAGCATCAACTACTCCGAGTAACACAGTGAGAGCAGTTACCTGTCCCTATTGTAGCCGACTTCGGCCGAGGCGTTTGGGGACGGGATCAGGAGGTCGACCACCCCGGTCTCGAGTTCCTTTTGAATGAGAGGAAAAGAGGCTGACACACCCTGCCTAGTAGTAGTAGTAGTAGTAGTAGTAGTAGTAGTAGTAGTAGTAGTAGTAATGCTACATTTGATTTGTTATCTGCCTCTCCTTTCGGTTCGAGCACAAGATGGTTGCCTACGGCCTCAGGCCGATCCGTACCTGGCACATTTCGGTGATGGTGTCGTCGAAGACCCCGCCGGCATCGTCAGCCCCCTCCCCAACCAGCTTGACCTTCCAGGCACGGGACGGGAGGCGCAGGTCCGAAGCGTTGAGCTTGACCACTTGCCTGGCGATTTGCACAAAGATGGGCTTGCACTTGCGGCCTCTGCAGCGGGGAGAGAAGGGCCGGCATCAGAGGGGCCAGGAGGGCCTCCCCTTCCCCGGAAAAGGGGCCCCGGGGGTTTGGGCACACGTGGCTGACCTGGTGGAGATCCTCTTGACAGTGATCTGGGGCCCGTAGTTCTTGCCCTGCACCATGGTCTTCCCGATGGAGCGCACCATGGGCAGCGTGTAGACCCTGGGCGCCAGCAGCGGGCGCAGCTGCCCCTGGACGATGCCCCAGGTCCCCGCGTTGTAATGGGAGGTGCTGTTCTGAAGGGAGGAAGGGGCCTTGCAAATCAGGGCACAACCCCACCCACGCCAACTTGCCCTCCAGCCTCTCTGAGCCCCACCCACCCAAGGCGAGATGGGTCACATCATGATCACTATAATTCTTATTACTACTCTAGGCGACAGGATTTCTGTTCCTGGTTCCAAGTGCCGTTCCCTACCTGGTTGTTGGGGCTGAGGTTGAGGAGGCGCCAGGAGGAGTACATCAGGTCGGAGAAGTGGTAGAGCAGGCGCAGCCGGGCCCGCACCGTGTGCGGACTCACCTCCTTCAGCGCCCCAAACTGCGGCGGCACCGCATCTGGCAGGCCCAGCTGCAGCGGCACCGACACCCCTGCCCGGGGAAGAAGGCGGCCGTTGAAGACGGGTCAGGAGCGCGGACGGGCGGAGGAAATGCCCTTTCCCCCACAGAAATAAACACGCCCCCCCCACGCCCCCCGTTCTGGCGGAAGTGTGCCCAGCCTACCTCCCTCCCTCCCAGAAACAGAAGGGAATAACCTTATGGTGATTGGACATGGCGCAAGAAGGTCAAAGGCCACCCCAAGTCACGCTACTCTATAGGAACATTTGCAAAACAACGGCAGCCGTCCTTTGAGTCCCGTTCCGATTCCCTCTTCACAGCCCCTCGTGCCAATGTGTTGGTGAAGCGATGGGGAAACGATCAGATATAGAAGGATCTGGACCAAACTTGAGGGAGGGAGCAGTGCTGGCTGTGGCCCTTGATGGGCTTCCACGGTCAATGACCCCCTACCTACCCCTCAAAGAGGGAGGTGCATGGCCAGGCCGGCCAGGGGAGGGATAAGGGAGCCACTCTTGGTGCCGCGGCCCTTACCTGGCGCTCGCGGGGGAACCGGTGGGCAGCTCCATGCGGCGCTGTGGCACCTGCCGGCGGAGATCTGCCGGGCGCTCTTGCCTTGCAGGGCGGTGACGAGGGTGGGCTCCCGGACGTGGTTGGTGTGGCCCAGGCCCAGCTGCAAAGGGGAGGGGGCGGGGAGGAGAGGGACGCAGAGGCACACGGCTAGGGGTCGGCCAAGGGGAGGCGCACACACACTCGCCCTTGGAACGTGCGCCCATCTTGGTTCAGGGCTTCCTTGGCAACTCTGTGGGGTCGGTCGGTCTCCCGCTAGACCTCGGGGTGAGTTTTCAGTTCCCTGCATGCGCCCCATACGCACCTGCCCTTCGGAGTTGCTGCCCCAGGCGTAGACATCCCCCAATGCGGAAAGCGCCAGCGTGTGCTCCGCTCCCACGGCGATGTCTTCCACAAAGAGCCCCGACAAGGCCGGGACCTGCTGTGGCCGGTTGTGGTTGCGGGCCCGGCCTTCAGGCAAGCCAATCAGCCGGTCTGCAACAAGGAGGAGGAGGAGGAGGCAGCCCTGTCAGCAGGACTGCGCAGAGCAAGAGGGCGAAAGGCACCTGACAACACACTACGCTGCCGCCGCTGCCGAAGAATCTCGTGGTTTTGCCCTCGCTGGCAGGAGGGGCTGGTCTGGGCTGGGCTGGACTGGGGGGGGGGGCAGGGGCCTAGGATGCTACTGTTACTACTACAACTACTACTACTACGGCTATTACTATTATTAAGCAGGGGCTCGATGGCCACCTGCTGGAAGGGCCTGGGTGGTGCCTTCTTGCCTGGCAGAAGCAGTTGGAGTGGACGGCCCCGGGGTCCCACCCAAGCCCATGATTCTCCCTAAGCGAGGGCTGGGTGGCTTCAGGGGCCCCTCCCACACCTAGCCTTCTAGGGAAAGAAGAGGAGCCCATGGGGGGAAACAGACCCCAAGGGCGCTCGCTCACTCCCTCGCCCGCTCACTCACCTTGTCCAAAGGTGTAGACGTGGCCGTCCTTGGTCAACGCCACTGAAAACTGGGTCCCACAGGCCACTTTCTTAATCCCAATTCCACACAAAATGTCGACTTTCTAGGAACAGAATAGCAAAAAAAAATGTAATAATAATTACGTGCAAAAACAGAGCGCCGTAACCATGAAATAAACCTTTCAAAGATTCTGGCAAAACGCAAGCCGATCCTGCGACTCAAAAGGAAGGACACGGAGGTTTGGATCACAGCTCAGATAAGTGCGCATAATGCTCAAGGCAACTAAGGTTCTCGAAGCACCCGGCATCGAGCTTTGAGAGGCGGCAATGTTGTGCCCTGCCAGGAGCCAAAAGGGTCATAAATAATAACAATAATAATAACCGGCCTAAGCTCAACCTCAGGGGCTACACTGCCCATTCCAGATGACGAGGAGGAGAATAATAATAATACGTTATTTATGCCCGGCCTCCATCTTCCCAAGGGGGACTCGGGGCGGCTAACATGGGGCCAAGCCCAGCAAATCACAACAGAGCCATTGCTGGGTGCCATTGCTCTCCTATCATGATTTTCTGAGCATGTAAATACGAGCTGCTGAATTCGACATCAATGGAAGCCATGACAGGCAGAACAGGATTCCCCCCACACGTGTCCCCCCCCGTCCCCCCCGCCTGAGCCAAAGGGCCAGCTTTCCACTTTGAGATCAAACCCTGGCCAGCAAATCCTATTGAGATGTGACCGTAGATCATGTGGGGCTGGGAGGCGAAGGAAGGAAGGAAGGAAGGAAGGAAGGAAGGAAGGAAGGAAGGAAGGAAGGAAGGAAGGAAGGAAGGAAGGAAGGAAGGAGAGGGCTGACCTGTGGCGAGGATTTGGCCGTGGAGTTTCCCAGGCCCAGCTTCCCGTAGTCTCCGTCCCCAAAGGCCCAGACCATGGAGCCGTCCGTGGACACGACGAGGGTGTGGTTCAGGCCACAGGCCACCTGGTTGGGGAGAGGAAGGGGCTCTTGAGCCAAGGCAGAGCTTTTGCGGCAGGAATCGCTGGGCCGCGGTGTGGTTTCCCAGTCGGAGGGCTGTGTTCCGGCAGCGTTTTCTCCTGAAGTCTGGCCGGCCTTCACATTCACTGCCAGAACATGGACGGCCACACGGCCCGGAACCACGCGACAGCCTAAGCCCTGCAGAGCATTTCCATCAGCTTGGCGGGAGGAGCCCTGCTGCTCCCACTGGAAACCCGGAAAGCAGCCCTGGCTGTGGGGACCCCACCTTCCCTGGAATGCTGTAGTTGCTCCAATCGCATGCTCACTCTTTTGGAGCTCAAGGGTCTTCCTCAAATGAGGTTGTGCATGAGATTTGCCTCACGCGGTACTTACCTTCGCCTCCCCCCCCCCTTGAGGGACCTTTCTCTGGGCTCAATGTCATGCAACCCTGGGATTTGTAGTTTGCAGCCTTGTCAAACTGCAGCCCCCGTGACGCCACAGCATCGGACCCAGGCAATTGTTAAAGGGGACTCGTTCTGCAGCGGAGGTGCAGCCGCCCTACGAAAGGGCTTCTCTATCCTCAGCTTTGGGCTTCCAACGTGATTGCTGGTAACGAAGGAACCCTTCGTTAAGCAACCGCCACGCAATGCACCTTCTGTGGCCAAATGGCAAAGCGCCCGCCGCTTTCGGCCACTGCGCAATCCTCCTTTCGCCAGCAAATACTTTTTTTGGTTTCAAGGTTTTGTAAAGTGAGGTGCGCATGAGATTCGATGGCGCACGAGACTCAGGTCAATATGGGCAATTCCCGGGGGGAAAGGAGGTTTCCGGAAAGCTCCCCCAGTCCGCCCGCCCGCCTGCCGGCCAAGCCTGACCTCTCCGATCTGGTATCCCTCCAGCGCGGCCACTCTCTCCGGGAGCTTCTTGTTGGAGGTGTTGCCCAGGCCCAGCCGGCCGTAGTCCCCGTTCCCAAAGGTGAAGAGCTTCCCGTCGGCGGTCACCACGGCCGAGTGCTTGAAGCCGCAGGACATCTGACGGAGGAAGAGGGGCGGAGGGAGCGTTACAAGGAAGAGGAAGGACCGCTGAGTGGGAGGGGAGCGAGAAGGAAGGAGCGGGAAGGGCCGTCAGGGGACAGAGAAGCATTCCCTGCACGGCACCAGGGAGGGGTCTGCGGGGAAGCAGGGGGGTGGGGGAGAGGGGGGTGGGGGGAGAGAGGGCGCAGGTGATGGTTTTGTTGTCGAACCCAGGGAGAGAGAGAGAGAGAGAGAGATACTGGGGCCCTTGAGGCTCCTAACAGGGCAAATCCTCAGTGTTTCCCTTTAAGACCTCCTGTCTCTGATGGGCCCACCAAGAGACTGGAGATACTGGGCCGCAACACCCCTGGGAGAAGGGGGTCAAGCGGGGGCCTTGAGGAGGAGGAGGAGGGTGGGGACGGATCGGACTCATGCAAGGAGGTGCCGGCAGAATGGGCGTAGCTTAATTGTGCCGGGACCTGGGTTTTATCCCAGGACAGCCCCCGTTTCCCTTCCCGCCGCCCCCTCACCTGCACGACTTCCTCTCCTTGCAGGGCCTCGATCTGCCGTGGCCGCCGCTGCCGGTCAGAGTTCCCGTGGCCCAGCTTCCCATAATCGCCGTCTCCCCAGCTGAACACCTCCCCGCTCTCCGTCAGGGCCATGGAGTGCCCGTCCGAGCCGCAGGACGTCACCAGCTGAGTGACCACAAAACCTGCCGCAGGAAGAAAGGCCGGAGGAGCATCACTAGTGGCCCCGTCAAGCCCAGAGACCACAAACGTTCATGGGTGCAAGCGTCCCTCAAGGGAGCCCGCCTGAGGCCCCGCTGTCAAGCTTCGCGATGTAACAGGGCCTTCTCTGCAGTGGCCCCCGGGCGCTGGAACTTTCCGTCAAGGGAAATTGGGCTGGCTTTCTTCTGGCCAATCAATCAATCAATCAATCAATGGTTTCATTAGTGGCACCAAGGTGCCGTGCCCAGCCAGGTTACGCCCGCATTGAGTGTGTGACAGAACGATGATTGTTCACATTATTCACTTTTATTTCCACCCCGCCTTCCTCCCCAAAGAGACTCAAGGCCGCAACAACAGCAGGACTCAGCCCACTAAAGTAACAGGCCGCCCACCTTGCAGTGCGGAGATGACGGTCAGCACGTGGAGGTCATCCGAGTTGCCTTGGCCCAGGCGGCCGTAGCTCCCTTCTCCGCAGGCCAGGACCGTCCCGTTCGCCTGG
Organism: Anolis apletophallus; assembly: GCA_030556195.1. NCBI lineage: Eukaryota > Metazoa > Chordata > Lepidosauria > Squamata > Anolidae > Anolis > Anolis apletophallus. The sequence continues at coordinate 45,373,669 of JARBWK010000015.1, read as the reverse complement.
ATCACAAAGGTGCAGTTCTGGCCACAGATGACCTGGAGCGAGGGAAGAAGACGCGGCCGCACAAGAAGGCTGAGCGGTCTCGGAGCAGAAGAGCCGCCGAACACACAGACACGCGGCAGCCCGGCCCCAAGTCGGGAGCACAAGCGGGTCTGCGGGTTTGTTCTTAAGCTGAATCGGTAGGTAAGTTGGAACAAGGGCACTTTAACGCGTGGTTCCAGTCAAAGGTGCCTCTTTTTGAGCTTTGGGGGGCCGGAAGGGAAGGGTCCACCTCCTGGCAGGTAACAGAAGGACAAGCTGGCAAACTTTGTGCGCGTGTGTATTTTTAAAAATACAGTACAACTGTTTGGTTCGCTCCCGACACGATAAGTAAATAAACAATGGGTTGCTCCTCCCGGCCATCCACCCCGAGAACGGGAAATCGTACTTGCCATGACGGTTCCTTCTGGAATGGCAGGAGGAGCCATCCATGCTCTCCCCCGCCCGCACACACACACACACACACACACACACACAATCAACGCAAACATTAGTCGACAAGTGGAAGTGGTTCTCAGAAGGTACGTTCGTTATGGCTTGATGATAATAACTCTGAGAGGAGTAGACTCCTCTCACTTCCGTTTGTAACTCGGAGTTGTTTGTAAGCCGGGTGTTTGTCTCTCAGGGAGCGTGGCCTGCACGCAAGGAAAGTGAGGAAGGGAGGCCAGGCATGGGGGGCCATGCTCACCTGCTGGGCCTGCGAGAAGGAGGGGGCGGGGAGCGGCACCAGCACGTTCCTCCCGGCCTCCGCCAGCTGCCCGTGACGGCCGGCGCCCCACAGGAAGACGTCGCACTTCCCGCCAAGGTGCCAGTCCTGAGGAAGGAGGAAGGAAGGAAGGAAGGGCCAGGCGGTCAGGAAGGGGATTCCCCGCAGAAAGGAAGGGCATTCCTCCCACAAGGGGATCCATCCCCCCCCCCCCCCCGCAGGAAGAGGGTTCCCGCCCAGGCCCGCCTCCGCTCACCTCGGGGCGCGATGTCGCCCAGGACATGATCTGCTCGTCCATGCCATTGATCCATTTGCTGTTGTCCTTTTTGGAAAAAGCAAAATAACAAACTGAGGAAGGGGCAACCACCCCCGCTCCCCCCCCCGCAAGCCCCTTCTGTATTTCTCTGCGTATGTCAAAGCGAGGGAACGAGGGAAGAAGGGGCTTCGGAGGAGCAGGCGTGGGCCAACTTGGGTGAGTGACCACAGATGCGTTATTGTCTGTTCCATTGGTGTCGTCCTGAGGATGCGCCTCCCCCGAATGAAGGAAGCCCTCACCCCACGGTTCCACGGTTTTTCGTTGCTTGCATTTTTTTTTGCTGTATTGTATTTCCGGGCTTGGCCTCATGCGAGCCGCCCTGAGTCCCCTTTGGGGAGGTGGCGGCGGGGTATAAATAAAGATTATTATTAATAATAGTAATAAAGCTGTGCTAACACCCCGCCCTTTCTCCCTGTGTAGACTCAGGGCGGATACCAACAGACAGCGGCAAACACTCAGCGCCCGAAACAAAGGCCATAACTGTTAACGTTTAAACAAAAGTCACTAACACATCAATTTACATTTTGAGCTTCAACGCCCACAATTCTTCAGAGTCAGTAGGCTGCTAGGAATTGTGGGAGTTGGAGTCCAAAACACCTGGAGCAGGGCTGAGTTATACGCCATGGGCCCCCTTCTTCCCATAGGTTTAGGTTGGCCTGGGAGTCCTTTCTCCCACAAGGAGGCCACCTCTCTGTTCCCGGTGGGACGAGGCTCCCGCAGGTCTGAGGGGAAGGCCGGGGGTTTGCCTAAACGACCCAATAACCGAGGGGTCACCAAGGGGTCGCTGCCTAAGGAGACCCTTTTCCTTTTCCAAGAATGGCAGGTCTGCCCAACAAGTTGGGTATGTTGGGACTCAACCCAGATGCATTGTGGGTTGAGTCCAGCTCCCTCTGGGTGCAGGGTGAACTAGACGTCACGGGTTCCAAGGCCAGTCCCCTCCCCAGTTCTTCCAGCGTGTTTGGTGGGTTCTGGGAGCTTTCTGTGCCACGCTTGGTCCTTGGTGGGCTTCAGGGTGCTCTCTGCATGCAGGGCGAACTCCTGAGTGGACGGGTCAGCCCCCCCCCCCCCAGTATGTTCTGTTGGTCACCAGGGTCCAGTGTGCCAAGTTTGGTCCAGATCCATTATTTGTGTGGTTCAGGGTGCTCTCTGTACGCAGGGAGAACTGCCCAAACCCCTCCACTACGTTCTCTTGGTCACCAGGGTTCCGTCTGCCTAGTTTGGTCCAAAACCGCCGTTGGCTGCATTCAGTGCTCTCTGGATAAGGGTGAACTACGACTCCCCGATTCCCAGGGCAATCAGCCACCCAATCCACCTGTATTTGCAGTTGGCCATGTTGGGTCTGTGTGCTAAGTTTGGTCCTTGTCCATTGTCGGTGGGGGGTTGCGGGTGAACTACAACTCTCTGGAATCAACGTCATTTCCCCCCAATCCCACCCAGGATGTCCTGTTGCTCATGGGGTTCAGTGTTCAATCCTTCGGTCTATCCTTTGTGGGGGTTGCAGTGTTCTCTGGATGTGGGTGAAGGTACTGCAAATCCCATCACCTGTAGCCCACCCTCCCCCAAACCGCAGCAGGGAGTAAAGTGGGTCATGGGAGCTCTGTGTGCCAAGTGTGGCCCTGATCCGTCATTGGTGGGGGTCGCAGTGTTTTGTGGGAGCCAAAGCGATTGAGAGTACTGCAAATCCCATGACTTGGGCTCCAGCCTCACCCAATCCACACCAAGGACATAAAGGGATTCGCGGGGTTTTGTGTCCCAAGTTATTTCCAGGTCCATTGTTGGTGGAGTTCAGAGTGAACTATAGATCCCAGTACCTCCAACTCCTATAAGTCATGGGGAATTCTCCCCAAACCTGCCTGGTGTGTATGTTCAGCTGCTGAATTGATATCTTGTTCGATTACAATTATTTTGTCTTTGAAGACCAGTATTACGTCCAAGTGGGCGGAGTTGCCACGGGACTATCCCACGCCCCAGTCGCTGCCATTTTGTTTATGAACTCATTAGAACATGACTTATTTACAATGCGGATAATCCGCTTTTGAAGCATATCAGACAAATACTCAGATATATTGATGATTGCTTTCTATTAATTGATGATGCAGCTGCTGTGGCACCCAGTCAAGAGTATTTTAACTCCTGGCACACGGACATTAAATTTACTTTCGAACATGATCATACATCTATCAATTTTTTGGACGTGACGGTATACAAAGAAGGAGATAGACTACAAGTGAGGAACTATACAAAACCAACCACAAAAAATGCCTTACTGCACTACAGATCTTTCCACACGCATTCTTTGCGCAACAATCTCCCCTATTCGCAATTGATGCGCTTAAAGCGCAATTCATCTACCGAGTGTGAATTCCTCAAGGCTGCGGAGAGGCTCACTTTAAACCTGGAAGACAGAGGTTATCCTAAATCGGTGCTACAGAGTGCTCTACTCAGAGTAAATAGGATTCCCCGCGTATCTTTATTCATGGGTAAAAGTAAACCTGTTGAAGACAGAATAGTCTGGCCGCTCACGTATACTCCCCATGCTCGCAAAATCTCCTCTATTGTCAATAGATTTTGGCCCCTGGTGCAGTCCATTCCTGGGCTCCAAAAAACCCATTGATTGCATACGAACTCACTGCCAACATAAAAAGCTTGATCATTCACTCTGATCACAGCATCAAACAGGCAGAGAAAACTATCAAGCAATTTACTCATAAGTGTGGCAGGTGCTCTACATGCCATGTAATTGATCCAGCAGATCACATAATCAGCCCTTACAACCACCGAAGGTTCAAAGTCAATACCTGGTCCACCTGTGGGGCTAGTAATATCGTGTATTGTTTAAAATGTATTTGCGGGGACATTTATGTGGGCGAAAGCGGGCGCGAGATTCGAAAAAGAGTACAGGAACATAGATCTAGATTTCGCACAGGATGTGATAATTCCAGACTGTACTCTCACTTTGTTAGCAAACAACATCACCATGAGGCGTTCACTGTAATGGTTTTGGACAAGGTAGAACCCAAACCTTCAATGGATGTAAAGCGCAGATTATTACAATTAGAACGCGATTGGATAATCCGCCTTTCCTGCGAGTCGCCAAAAGGCCTCAATGATCATTTATCGGTTAGCGAGCTCCTTGTGTAGTACTCAGCTGTTTACATTTGATGTTAATCTCATGACTATAAACCTCCCCCTGTTCCGCATTGTATTGTCCATGACCTGACCAGAGAAGGCCTGATGCCTCTGTGTGATTTTCCTTTGATGAACTAAGGTACGAATGCTGCCTATTTTTCTCCTCGTACGGGGTCGCTTTGTGGGGAACATTTACCCATTTTGATGCATTGTATTGTATATATTGTCTAGATTTGTTGCTAATACTTTGGAGCGCCTAAAGACGTCCCCGGTCTAGAAAAAGCCTTCAAACGGCGAAACGATTCAGCGCACGCATCCATGAGATCGTTGGCCGCTGTGAGAGTACTCCGCCTGTTATTGGACATTATTCTTTATATTTTCTCTTCTTGAAGAAGGTGGACTTTATTATATCATTTGCGAAGGAACTCTCTTATGGGACTCTCCATTTAGAGATATCGGACTGAGGGCGGTGACGGACTGGCTCAGAGCATATAGACTCAAGATTAACCCGGCTAAAACGGAGATCCTCTGGCCTGGCCGTCCCGACCCCCGCCCTCCACTCCCACTCTTCGAGGGCGAGTCCTTGGCTCCTGCCCCGGCGGTAAAAAGCCTGGGAGTGATCCTAGACGAAAATCTCACGATGGAGGCACAGATCCAGGCGGCAACAAAAGGCGCCTTCTTCCACCTCCGCAGGGCCCGACGGCTGGCCCCCTACCTTCCACCAGAGGCCTTGAGGACGGTGGTCCACGCCACCGTCGTCTCGCGCCTCGACTACTGCAACGCCCTATATGTGGGCCTCCCCCAGATAACAACTAAGAGGCTGAAACGCATCCATAACGCCGCAGCTAGACTCATTTCTGGGTCATCAGTGAGGGATCACATCTCCCCCATTCTTAAAGAACTTCACTGGCTGCCCCTGGAGTTTAGAGCCCTTTACAAACTTCTGGTGCTCACCTTCAAAGCCCGGCACTACATTGGGCCTTCCTATCTGAGCGACCGGCTGACGGCCCAATGCAGCGAGAGGCCAGCTCGCTCCATCAACGGTGACCGCCTGATTACTCCTGAGTGCGGGAGGCCAGACTGGCGGAGCTTCGGCGGAGAGCCTTCTCCGTCGCGGCCCCCGTGACTTGGAACTCACTGCCGCCCGCCCCTCAGAGCCTCTCTGACTCTATCTGGATTCCGGCCAGCCTTGAAGACCTGGCTTTTTCGCCTAGCGTTTGGGACTGGCTCGGTTCCTTGAACTACCTGAGCCACCCCTCCCGGTTATCCTCCATGTTTTTTTTTTTTTTAAACTGTTGTACACTGTTTTAACTGTTGTAAGTCGCCCGGAGCACCGTCGGTGGAGGGCGACTCACAAATATTAAAGTATTATTATTTATTATTATTATTATATTGATTATGTGGGCGTCTCTTTAACCCATGTAGGGTTTCTATTAAGTTATTTACTTGTGCTCCGAGATATTGCATTGCATGTCGCATTTATATGTTTGGTGATATACACAAAAAAATATAAATATACTATTATCATTGTTTATTAGTTCTCCTCGTTGCTTACATGATGTTCAGCTGCTGACCAATCAATCCCTCTGTTTGCTGAGCAGCATAGGAAAGGGTAGGAAAGGGTTAAGGGGAGGGCAGTGGGCGGGGCCATGCAAATTCCATCTCCTTGGAGAGAGAAAGGGACCCTGGGGTGTCTATACGGGGGGGGGGACATAAAATGGAGGGTGCAATTCTGCTCGCACAAAAGCCTTCACTTGGGCGGTGGGCAGAACGGTGTTTGGGGAGGACATTGGCACGGGTTGGGCTACAAGTTGATGGCGCTCGCGGTAACCTGCCGTGTCAGCGGAGGGAAGGGCAGCGGGGGTTCCCCAGACCTGGGGGTTGGAGCTGTTGGTCGAAGCGGGAGGCGGTCTGTGTGAATGGACACCTGTGCCACATACACACGTATCTATGTGTATCGATAGATAAGATAGATTATTATTATTATTATCTGGGGCCTGTGCCTCCTTCGTTCTCTGGAAGCGCCTGGCGCACTCTGTCCCCCTGAAAACGGCCGAAAGGACAAGGTAAAGGTCCCGAAAGGATTCCCGCCAGGCTCCCCCTTACCATCAGGAGGGCGAGCTCCTCCTCGGGGACGGGCTCCAGGTCAGGGACGGCAAAGGCCTCGGGGAAGGCGGTGCCCCTGGCCAGGGCCTCGGCGGCCTTGACGGTCGTGGAGAAGCACTCCAGCCAGGCCCACTCGGAGGGGCTCCAGGCCGCGGCGGGGGCTTCTGGGGGCAGGCCGCCCTGATGCTGCTGGTGGTGGTGATGCTGCAGGAGGTGCGGGGCCATGGGCGCACGGCACAGCAGCCGGTCCAGGCGCAGCCCCACCGCCAGCGAGGCCAGGCACTGCAAGTATGGGCTGTGCACCAGCTGGTCCCCGCACACCACGTATGGCTACAGGAAGGAAGGAAGAGGGCGAAGGCATTCAGCCCGAGGCACCCACTGCCCACAGGCTTGCCACCATGCAGCCTCTACAGAGTTAATAATAATAATAATAATAGAATGGCCATCCAGCCCTGCTATATATATAATATTATGATATATTATAGTTTTGGAAGGGACCCCAAAGGCCACGCAGCCCAACCCCCTTCTTACCTTCTCGTAGGCGTACTGCTCCTGGAGCATGATGGGCAGGCGCTCCAGGAAGGCCCGCATGCAGGGAGCCATGTTCAGGCCCACGATGCCCTGCTGCCTCAGGGCGCTCCGGCAGGTGGCCAAGACGTGGCCGGAAGAGATCCAGTCTGGGGTGCAGTTGACCACCAGCACGTCCTGCGCAGGGGGAAAGCGGGCCCAGGAGGGTCAGCCAAAGAAGGGAGGAAGGAGGGAGGGAGGGAGGGAGGGAGGGAGGGAGGGAGAAGGTGGGAAGGAGGGCAGCACGGGCTTCCTGAATTGCAGCCACAGTGGGCAGAAGGAGAGACACATTTCGCATCTCATTCTGTACCTTGGATCGATTAGAGCAAGTGGCAACCCCGACGTCGGGGATCCAGACGGCCGCCTGAACGGCTCCGGGACCAATCACCACGCTCTGCAAGATGGAGCCATCCTGGAAGGAAAGAGAGGGCAAAGCCACAAGGCTTCCTTAGCAAATGCTATTACTTGGTGGACTCTGAGGGCGCCGAAGCCGAGCACCAGGAAGGAGGAGGGGGAGTGGACGTCCTACCCGGAGCGACCAGATGTTGACCAGGCCCCCCAGGCCTCCCGAGACCAGGGTCAGTCCATCCGAGCTGAAGGTCACCGTCCGGACTGGAGTGATGTGTCCCCGCAGCTGGAAGGCGCACCTGTAGGCCTCCTGCAAACCCAAAACGGCCGTCAGGGGGATTTTGGATGCAGAAAACCCTTTTGGCGGCAATTAGATGAAGTCGAAGAGACAGCACAACCCTAGGCCTCTGACACTGCGCGTCTTCATCCTATCCTATATACATACATACATACAATGGACACCGCAGTCCCAGCAGGTGGGACCCTGCCCGGAACACAGGCCAAGAGCAAACGGAGCGTGGATCTACACCGCTCTAGAACGCACTTTCAGAATGAAGATTAACCGCACCGAACCGGTTCACGTGACAGTGTAGATCCAGCATCCGTTTCACTGGCCAACACACATTATTATTATTACTATTATTATTATTATTATTTAGAAACACAAAAAGATGAGTCCACAGCAAACAAGATCACTCTGCTGGCTGTTGTATTGGATCACATGTCGGACTGTGTGATCTATCGGCAAATAATGCGTGCAGATCCCAGTAGCGCGGCCTTTTGCAGCTGGCAGCTGGCGATTTTGTCAGTGCCGATTGTATTTAAGTGCAGGCCAAGGTCTTGAGGCGCTGCGCCAAGGGTGCCCATCACCCCTGGGACCCTCTTGACTGGCTTGTTCAAGAGGAGGAGGAGTCTTCTTCTCCCCCATAAAAGAAACTAGAGCAGACGCAAACTACAGTGTTCCCTCGCTACTTTGCGGTTCGCTTATTGCGGACTCACTGTTTTGCGGATTTCAAAAAATATTAATTTAAAATATTTATGATGGTATTTTTGCTGTTTTGTGGGGTTTTGCCGCCACCGCCACCGCTCCCCAAGGCGCTTCCCCTCCTCCTCCTCAGTCCTCCCTCCCTCCCTACGTCCCACCTTGGGGGGCCTTTCCTTCAAGGTCCTGGAACGCCACGCCAGCAATAAGTGAGGGAAGGCTGTGTTACCCAATGGAGTTTTCTGAATCGGTGCCCCAAAGAACCCCAGGAAGAGGCCCAAAACACCCAGAGATCAAGGAATGTTGTTGTTGTTTTGTTGTTGTTGGGCCGTGTTGTCTTTATTTCCTGCCACAAGGGCAGCCCTGCTTTCTCCTCCTTTAGCAAAGCAAGGCTCAACTCTTTGGGAGGGCGGCCATCTTTACCTTTGATTCCCCCCCCCCCCTTTGGGAGAGATAAAGCAGGATATAAATACTAATACTACTACTACTAATAATAATAACAACTTACCTTCCCAGCAGCCTCCTCATCCCACCATCCTTCGGAGCCATTGAGGCCGGACTGGCGCCGCAAAAGCTCCTCTTGGGGGACGGTCCAGACGCACAGCAGGCCGTTCTGGCACCCGCTAAAGAGGGAGGACAAAAGGGCTGCAGCAACCCACCCGGCGATAGTACAGCAGAGCAAGAGATACTATGCGCAGGATGTGTATTCGCAGGCACGGGCCAACTCCCCCCCCCCCCAGATTCCAAACAGCCTACCAGCATACCAAGTGACCCCAAAGGGTTAATGGTCCAAGCAAGGCAGAGCCCAGTGAATATGGGTGTCCACTCACGTGGCTAGTAAGAGCTGAGGCTTGGGCCCCCGTCCTGGGAGGCCGCACCAGGCGGTGGTGGTCACCGGGCACGGGTGGGGGAAGGAGTGCAAGTGGCACCAGCCTCCGGCCGCAGAGAAGCCCCAGAGCTTGACCAACTCCTCCTTGGCACAGGTCAGCAGGATCCGGCCGGTTGGGTCCCACTTCAGGCTCAGGAGGCTGTCCTGGGGAAAAACACAGCAAGGGCCTCATCACCAGGACGCAGCCCGAGGGCGGAGGTGGATTCGGAAGCCAAAAGGATGAAACCGAAGCCGAGGTTGAAGGTGGAGGTGTTGAGAGCGAGACAGAGAGACAGATAGATGTAGTGACCAAGCCAGGCGTGAAAGGGTCAGGACAGAGAAGTGGACGTGCCTGGACTGAGAGGTTGGACCTTTCCGGGTGGAGAACGTTTTTAAGGTCCGCAAGGGGTTCCCTCCCGGCAGCCGTACCTTGTGGGCGTCGACCAGGACGATGCCTCCTTTCTCGAGGGGCTCCTCTTTGGTGCCGATCAGGAGCTTCCCGTCCACGTAGCCCACCGCGAAAGGCTTGTCCTCGCTGAACCAGGCCAGGCAGGTGACCGACACTGCGGAAGGAGGCAGAGGTGCGTCACATGCATCTTAATCTAATGTTTTCTCTTGTGTAGAACGTTGTACGTAGTGTGTTGTGTGTTGTCGGCATCGAATGGCTGCCGTTGTTAGCCGCCCCGAGTCCTCCTTCGGGGTTTGAGAAGGACGAGCAGAAGTGTTGGAAATGAATGAATGAACGCGGGGACTTCTCCCCACGGATCCCCCGCCAGCATTTCTGCCCCATCGCCTCCTCGCCCTTCCCTTTCCTACCGACGTGTGCAAAGAAGCCCTTTGTGTTGTTTCTCGTGCCCCTGGCAAGCCTGGGCCGGCTTTGCGCTCCAGCCTCGCGGACCACCTTCTCCCCCCAGGAGCCGGGTCTCCGTTTGGATCCTCCTTTGGCGATTCCTCCCCTTTCCCACCCCTTGTGCGTCTCTCTCCGGAGTCTCGGCCCAGTTAGACGTTCTCTGGACGTCCATCCCGGCTTCTTTGCTCTTGTCCGGTTTTCTCCTCTTTGTTGCCACTGCTTGCAGTTAGTTGCGCCTTGAGTATTTCACTCTTGGAAATACATCCTGAACTCCTCCCTTGTCCTTTAGTCCCAGGAATGCCGCTCTGTTTTCCCTTCATTTTTTGGGAGCCGGCTCTCCTAAAGTCCAGAATGCGGGTTTGACTCGCCTTCGTTTCGGCCTTCCTTCGTATTGCGAACTGCAGGCGCACTTGGCCACTTGCCCCTAAGGGTCCGACCGCCTTGACGGCATCGATCAGATCCTCCACATTTGTTAGGAGGGGGTTGCCCCTTTTACTATCTGGACCACGACATTGTTTGCAAGGAAAGAGAGGAATCTGTTGGACGTTGTGCTCTTGGCCGAGCTTGTTTTCCAGCAAATATTGGAAGAGTTGAACTTGCCCACGAGGACGATTCTCTCTCCTTTGCGCCCGTTTGGCCCACTGTCGAGTTCTTCAGCCAGGCTCGGAGGTCTGTAGCAGACCCCCACCACGAAGAAACCTTTTCGAACCCCGGGTCCTTGGATCCTTATCCAGATGCTTAAATGCTGGTTCCCCAGATTGAAGCCTTGCACCTCGTCTGCGATGGGACTGTTTGTGACCTATGAGCCCCCCCGCTTTGTTCTGACCCTGTGAAAGAGGCCCAGGGTGTGGGGCGTGACCTCATGGGCACCTGGACGGGCTTGGATTAGGTGGTCTGGGCTTCAAGCTCTGAGGGCACACAGCGCTCAAGGGTGGCTTTCCTGCCTCTGGTCCTCGTTCCCTGCCCTGGCTCTGCCTTCGCTCCGTGAAGGGTCTGCCTTGGAAGAAGCTCCTGTTTACGGCTGAAGATTTTGGTTCTTCTGAGTTGTCGTTTTTGGACTACTGCTATTTTGTATTTCCTATTCCACTGACTCTTTTGGAAACGCCCCCTCCCCCTTCCCCTGCTTTCTTTAATAAACATTGTGAGACCGTACTACTGGGCTCTGGTGCGGGGCCGAGTGAAACGGCGCTGGAGCACAAAGGCCTGTGTGTTTACTTCTTTCTCTGAAAGCGCCGGACGCAACCTGTCCCACTGGAAATGGGCAGAAGAACATGTCAAGGTTCAAAAGGAATTCATGACGTGCTTCGTGAGGCCAGCGCGTGAACGGGCGGGCAACTTACCGTCCTTGCGGTAGCAGTGCTCCAGCTCCAGGCGGCGCATGGCAGAGGCGTCCAGGACTTCAATGAGGCCGAGGGAGCCATCCATGCGCCCCACCAACAGCGCCTCGGGGGCCGCCTCCCCGGTCCAGAGTACGGCCGACCCCTCCTCTGCCCAGGACAGCGCCGAGACCCAGTGCGGCTGGGCATCCAGCAGGCCCTTCCCACCTGGAGGTGAGACACAACAACAACAACAACAATAACTCTGGGTCTTTGTGTTATGAAATCATTAACAAAATTGGAGCTACGTGCTCCTTGGCAAGGGCTATAAGCGGGGGCGGGGTGTGGCCGAGTCCCTACCGTTGACCTGCCAGATGTTGACCATCTTTTCCAAGGCTCCGGCCAGGAAGCGCCCGCTGGGGCTCCAACAGGCCAGGGAAAGGCTGGGGTCGCCGGGGGAGCCCGGGCTGCTCTCCTCCGCTTCGCCTTCCCTGCAAACACACAAAGACAGGCCTTATCGCCTTCGGCCGACGCTCCCGTGACCCTACGAAACTGGCGCAACAGTACGTACGGTTTGATGAAGACGCAGGTCTGCTGCAAGGAGTACTGCTTCTTGGTTACGCTCCACACCCGGATCGTCCCGTCGTTGCCGCTCGTGGCCAAGAGGCCCTTCTTGTTGCACCAAACGCAAGTGGTGACCTGCGTTGGAAAGGGGGCATGAGATGCAGCGGCCAGTAGCTCCTGGGGCAACCGGCCTTCTCCAGGGGTGCATCTACATGGCAGGACTAATGTCGTTTGGCACTGCTTTTACTGCTCTGAAACCCTGGGAGTTGTAAGTGGGCGAGGTCTGGGGTTCCCGTTTGGGCATTCGGGTCTCTGAAAGGTCTGCCATCGCTGCCCGAGGCGGTTTCCGGATGGGGCGCATCCATCGCAATGGGGACAAATCCGCAGCAAAACGTGACTCCTTGTCAAAGCGAATCGTTCCAGTTTGCGAAGAGGCTAAGAAGGGAATTAAAGTCATCCCACCAATACTTATAGCCTGCAACTTAACTCTTGTGTATCTTGCACTTACAGAAACTACTTTGTTTTACCTCACCTCGAGCCACAAGGAGAGGCGGGTAATGAATGTATGATTGTTGTTGTTGTTGTTATTTATTTATGTTGTTGTTATAATTATTTATTATTATTCAACTATTATTTATTATTGTTATTTATGTATTATTTGTTATTACTGTTATTATCTTCTGCCAGCCTAGCAGGTCCAAAACATGCAAATGAGCGTAAATCAAGAGAGGTAACGGCACTCCATGCAGTCCTGCCAGTGGCCACATGACCTTGGAAGTGTCTACGGACAACGCCGGCTCTTTGGCTTAGAAATGGAAATGAGCACGAGAGTCCCAGAGTCGGACGTGACTGGACTTAAGGCCAGGGGAAAACCTTGACCATTACCTATTATTATATTATTATTATTCTTTTTTGTCTTATTTATTATTTCTATATTATTTATTATTGTTCTTTATGTATTATTGCCATTATTAGTATTAGTATTGTTATTATTATAATTAGGGGGAGGATTCCTCCTTTATTCTTGGCATCATCCGTTTACTCCCTCCAAATGGCTCTTCTCTCTCAACTTTTCTGACCAACTTTTTCTGACCAACCACATAAGTTAATTGAGGGCAAATTGACGTACCTGGTTGGTCAGAAAAAGGGCAAACGTGCCTGGTTGCTAGCACCACGGAGTAATAAGAGTTGGAAGAGCCCGCACAGGCCACCGCGTCCGGCCCCCTCCTGCCATGGAGACGTGGGAAGGGGCTGAAGGGCTCAATGGCATTGCTGGGGGGGGGGGGAGATGCTCACCCGGTTCTGGTGGGCCTCCAGCTTGATGGAGGCACACTTGCGCAGGTCGGCGGCCATGTCGGCTAGGGTCTGGGGGCCGCTCTGGCTGTTGTCGCGGTCGTGCGCGGCCAGGGTGCGGACCAGCTGCTGGGCGGCCCACTGCCGGTGCTGCGAGGACAACCTTGAAGAGAGGCAGCAAGCGGCTAGTGCATTAGCCAGCTCCAGCGGGCCTACAGCGGAAGGATCATAGGAAGGGAGGGTGGGTGGGTGGGCGGGCGGGCAGCGGCGACGGCGCAATACCCCACCCCCACTCCCCCGCCCCAAACCACATCCAACGTCACGCACACAGGCCGACTTCACAGGCCCTCTTCCAGGTCTTCCGGGCTACAACTCCCCCTTATTTCTGCCAGGAAGGACACCCTCCAACACCTTACCACAAAGAGCCACCCAGCCTGCCAGGGAATCAGGGACCCTTCCAGAGACCCCAGGGGACATTCAGTGCAAATAACAATAACAATAATAATAATAGGATGTCCCCAAAGGACATCCAGACCAGCCCTTCTGCCATGCAGGGAAAGCACCACCAAAGCTGCCCTGACAGGTGGCCACCCAGCCTCTGCTTAGTAATAATAATAATAATAATAATAATAATTAGAATGGGCCCTTCTGCCATACAGGAAAAGCACAATCCAAGCCCCCACAGATGGCCACCCAGCCTCTGCTGCAAAGCCTCCAAAGAAGGAAGGAGCCTCCACCAGACTTCGAGGCAGAGAGTTCCACTGTTGAACAACTCTTCTTCTTAGGGTCAAGAATTCCTTCCAAACATTTTCCTGGGATTTGAACCCAGGAGTCCCAGTCTGCAGAGGAGCCACCCAAAGGAAGCCCTGCTCTCTCCTCCTTAGGACATCTTTTCACAGATGGAAACATGGCTCTCCTCTCCACTTTTGGAGGTTCCTGTGTTGGGAAGCACTGCCCTGAGCCATTCCCGCCCCCGCCCCCCAAGAAGACGCAGGACCCAACTCAGCCCAGGAGACGAGGGAAGCAGCCACCCCCCGTCCGTACCTTTCTTCTCCACCTCGGCCTTGTCGTAATTGGGCCGCAACTTGGCCCCCTTGTCGGCCAGCAGGGCCACCAGCGCCTGGGTCACCACGAAGTTGGGGGACGTCACCAGCTTGTTCTCTTCGGCGATCCCACGCAGGAAGCTGGGCAGGAACTTCCGCTGCACTGGGTCATCCACCGTGGTCAGGTTGACCCCCGTGGCGGCCGAAATCAGGTTCTGAAACAGCCAAGAGATGGCCTTGATAAGTGTCGGGAGGAATCCGAGAAGGACCATTGAGTTTGGTCCTGATCCGTCATCAGCGGTGGTCACAGTGTCTCCGGGTGTCAGTGAACTACAACTTCCAGAAATGAAGGCCGGGTCTCCCCAAACCCCTTCCATATTGTGAGCTGTTCACGGGGGCCGTGTGTGCCAAGCGAGATTCAGGGCCATCGCTGGTGAGGTCCAGAGTGCGCTGTGATTGCAGGTGTACTATAGATCCCAGTTCCTACAACGGCTACAAATCAAGGTGAATTCCCCCCAAACCTCTCCAGTATTTTTCTTTGGCCGTGGGGGGTCTGAGTGCCAAATTGTTGGTGAGGGTCACAGTGCTCTGGCTCGATGCAGGGTGAACTACAACCACCATCGTCATGTGGAGTCAATCCCCCAAACGACTCCCGTGTGTTGTGTTGCTGATCAGCTCTGTTCTGTTTATTGTCAGGCCTGGATTAACACCTTTTTGCACCCTAGGCCACACTTTGGAATTACGCCCCCCTTAAGCCAACCTCTACCGCAGCCCCCCCCAACATCCTTTCATCCACTTGTCCCCCTTAGGGCCCCCCATCCAGCTCTCCCGGTGTGGCCCCAGTAGGTCCGCCACAGAAGTTTCCCTCTCGGCAGGCGCTATGGATGCAGGCATGGGAGGGGGGGGGAGTCTCCTCCCCGATGCCGGGGCTTGAGGCACTTGGCTCCCATCTGGTATCGGGGATTGCGCATGCGTTGTAGTCAGCAGCTGTACCGATGCCGCGCTTCTCCCCAATACCGGGGCTTGTCATGTTGGGCTTCTCCCCGTCCTGGGGTTTGCGCATGTGCCGTAGCCGGCAGTTGCGCTTCTCTCTCCAGTGAGGAGGAGTCTCCCCCTTGTGTTGGAGGAGGAACACCAGCTTTCATGGTGCTAGGGCATGCATGTGCAGACTGCGCAATGGAGTTTCATGTACGTGCAGTGAAGGAGCCAGCAAATGGGTGCTGCCGGCATCGAGGGAGTTAATTGTTCCTCCTGTCAACGTCGACGCCAGTGTCGAGAACACCTGCGCATACGACGTTTGCGCAACAACAGCAGAGGCAGGAGCTGGTATTCAGGAAGGGGAAGGGGCGCCGCCGAAAAGGAGGACCTCCGGTATCCTTCCTTCCTCATCTCCATGCGTGTTGCGTTTTTATTTGTTTCAACATTTTTTTGGTCCATGATCTGCGCCCCCCCCGGCTTGCACCCCTAGGGTAATCCTGGCCTGTTTGTTGTGCAGTTGAAAAGAGTAGGGAAGGGTGAAGGGAGGGGCAGTGGGCGGGGTTATGCAAATTCCACACCAATGGAGAAAGACAGGAGCACTGGGGTGCCCGCCTATGTGGGGGACGCACGTAAAGCACAGGGTGGAATTGAAATGGCCGCCACATGCGTGTCTATGTTCCCACATCTGGGCATCCCCTCCAGCAGGCTTTTGAGTAATATTTGTTAATATTAGCTATTGTATTGGTGTCGGATACCAGTTCCATATTGATTTCTAATCGTTTTCTTCAACCTGTATTGATGGGAGTTTAAAATGCCTTTGTTCCCGTAGTCGTGACCACTTCACCTCGCTCGTTTTGGTCACTCCACCTTCTTCCCACCCCTCCTTGAGAAGGTGGTGCTTTGCGTTTAATTCTTTAGTTCCAACAATTCTCTGACACACGTCACCCGTCACGCCTCATTCATTCGTACGTCAAAGGTTTCCGATCCGTTTCAGAGCCGCCGCCCCCCCCGAATTCAGATGGATTTGCATTTAAGTTGAAACAAGGACATGTTTAAAATGTAACTCCAGTCATTCAGCTCTCTCTCTATATCTATCTATATCTATAGATCTTGATCTCTCTACATCAGGGGTGCTCACACTTTTCCAGCATGCGAGCTACTTGAAAAGTAACCAAGTCAAAAAGATCCCCTACGTACCTTATGCGCGTGCATGCACTTCGTGAGCGCATGCGGCTTCCGCACAGGACACCTTGCGCGAACACGCACGCAGCTTCCTCCGCAGGCCCAGCTTTCCTCTTAACCCACCCCTCTCTCACCCAGCTCCATGGCGGAACCGGGCGAGAGAGAGGTGGGAGGAGCGCCAGGCGGGAAGGAGGTAGCGGGAGGCGGGGCCTCTGACGGCGCCCTGCCTCCTTCTCGCCGGCAGCTGCTTTCGCAAGGAGGGAGCAGGAGGCGGGGCTCAGGCAGCTGCTTCTGGACGAGAGAGAGGCAGGGTGCCGCCGGAGGCCCCGCCTCCCGCTCTCTCATTTTCGCGGAAACAGCTGCCGGCGAGAGAGAGGCATCGCGCCGCCTGAGGCCCCGCCTGCCTCTCTCTCGCCAGGAGCTGCTTCCAGACGAGAGAGACGCAGTGCTCCTGCTGCTGCCTTCCACCCGGGCGACGCTTCTTCCGGGAAGGAGGTCTTCGGAGGAAGCGCCCTGCCTCTCTCTCCTCCAGGGGCAGCTGCGCAGCTGCCGCTTCCTCCTTCCTGCAGTGCCCCGCGGGCGGAGGAGGCGTTGCGCCGGTGGAGAGCAGAGGCGGGAGCACGCAGGAGCGCGCGCATGGCAGGTGAGGCCCAAGGATCGACTGGATGAGGGCCGAAGATGGACCAGTCGATCGTGAGCCACCTAATGAGCACCCCTGCTCTACATATACGCTTTGGGTCACAGCATTTCCTTTGATGTCTGTTCTCCTCCTTTTCTGTCCCTGAAAAAATGGGCTTGTTGTGGAAACAAGGATGGGAGCCAAAGCTTCACTGGAGCCCCCAAACCCACCCACCCACCCACCCAGGATCAGGACTTTTCCGGTGGTGGATTTCCCTTCCTTTCAAGGGAGAGATTCCTCTCACTTCCCCTTCTCGAATGTGGCCTCCTCCTCTCTTCTTGCGATGATACTGGGAGGGCTGCAGAGGAAGAGGAGGAGGAGGAGGAGGAGGAGGAAGAGGCCGTGGCGGCAGAGGAGGCTCCCTGTTACCTGTGTGCAGAGCTGGACCAGGAGCTTGGCGGCGCTGGGCGAGTTGGAGGCCAGGCAGCCGACGGCAGTGCTGAGGTAGGCCAGGCAGGAGATGGGCTTGCTCATCTTGCTGTGGAGAGCCCCCCGCGACCTCTCTGCGGCCCCCGAGGCAAAGGAGGAAGAAGAGGAGGAAGAGGAGGAAGAGCAGGGCCCTGTGGAGAGCCCCGCACGGCCGGCGGCGGCCAGGCACATCAGGCGCACCAAGGTCCGGATGTCCGTCAGGCCCAGAGACTCCAGCCCTGCGGCCAGGCTGCAACTGGAACCGCTGGAGGAGGAAGGGAAGCAAGCTAATGTATTATTATTATTATTATTATTACCATAGAGCACGCCTGGGCCAAGTTGGGCCTTTCAGGTGTTTTGGACTTCAACTCCCACAATTCCTCACAGCCTCAGGCCCCTTCCAAAGGAAGGAATTGTGGGAGTTGAAGTCCAAAACACCTGAAAGGCCCAAGTTTGCCCAGGCCTGCCATAGAGTCTCAACCAATTCAACGTCAACAAAAACCAAGTTCTTGGAAAAGAACAACTCCTTTCAGAGTAAGGACGGCAGAGCGAAACAGGAATAATAACACTTTCAAACCTGGAACAGGGCATTTTCCAGATGTTGTGGCCTAGTGGGATTCTATGGTGCGATGTGGGTGGGAGAGAAGGAGCGAGACTCACCTGACGGAGAGGAGGGAGAGGGCGCGCATGACCATGGTCCTGGCCAGGAGCACCTGAGCGGCCGCCGTCACCCGGCGCAGCGCCACCAGCCGGTCGTGCGGGTTCACCAGGGCCGCCGCCTGCTCCCCCAGCGTCACGCGGCCCAAGGAGCCCTTCTCCACCGAGCCCTGGCAGCCTGCGGGGAAGGAAAGGCAAGGCAAGGCAAGCGTTAGGGCCCAGGGCTCCTCTCTCTCACCCACCGCTTGCCACGCTGCCTCCAAGGGTTACAAGATATGTATATACATACAGCATATTATATTATATTATTTATTTATTATTTGGCCTTGTACGCGGCCACTCCCCGAGGGCTCGGAGTGGCTTACAATCAGGTAAAACACACAGAGGTAAAAGCATACATATTAAACTAGCTTAAAAAAGATTTCCGGCCTAGCAATCAAAGGCTAGTCTTGCAGGCCTTGCGGAAGGAGGGAAGGTCCTGCGTGGCCCGTACATCGCTAGGAAGCGTGTTCCATATTGACGGCACCACTACAGAAAAGGCTCTGCGCCGGGTAGATGTGAGACAGATTGCTTTGAAGGTCGGTACTTCAAGGAGGTTCATTTGTTCGGAACGAAGTGACCCCTGGGGTTGGTAGGGGAGGAGACGGTCCCTCAGCTACAACAGCCCCAGACGATGCAAGGCCTTGAAAGTTAACACCGTCACCTTGAAGGTGATCCGGTGCTCGACCGGAAGCCAATGGAGCTGCTGGAGGAAGGGTGTTATGTGACATCTCACTGGCGCCCCAGAGAGAAGTCGTGCAGCAGCATTCTGGATGAGCTTAAGTTTCCGGATCACGGACGAGGGCAGGCCGATGTAAAGGGCGTTACAGTAGTCCAGTCTCAAGATGACCGTAGCTTGGAGCACCGTGGCCAGGTCGTCCCTGGGTAGGTAAGGGGCCAGATGCCTAGCTTGCTGGAGATGGAAAAAAGCGGTTTTGCTGACGGTGGAGACCTGGGCTTCCATCGACAGCAATGGGTCGAAGGTGACCCCAAGGCTCTTAACTGAGGATGTCGGGCATAATGCCTCGCCATCCAAGCTAGGCAGTCGGGCCTCCCCACCCACCGGGCGGCCCAGCCACAGTATCTCCGTCTTAGCTGGATTCACCCTCAATCTACTGGCGCGCAGCCAACCAGTGACGGCTTCAAGGCACTGTTGGAAACAAGCGGGTACGGAGTCCGGCCGGCCTTCCATCTTCAGAACGAGCTGGGTGTCGTCAGTGTACTGATAACCTTCCAGCCCAAAGCTTCGGACCAGACCAGCAAGTGGTTGCATATAGATGTTAAATAAAAAAGGGGAAGAAATGGGACCTTGAGGGACCCCACAGGTAAGTGGAGCCCTCTCGGAAACCAAACTGTCCCTTTCCACTCGCTGTCCCCGGTTGTGGAGAAAGGACAAGAGCCATTTCAGGGCTGCTCCCCTGACTCCAGCAACGGCAAGGCGGTGGGCCAAAAGATTGTGATCGACCGTATCAAAAGCTGCTGTGAGGTCCAATAACACAAGCAGCGCTGAACCGTCTTTGTCCAGTTGCCGTCGAAGCTGAAGCATATTACACTATCAGTATTATATCTTACTATATTGTACTATACCATTATATTATATTTTAGTAATATTACATGTAATATACAATATACAATCATAATTATAATACTGTATTATTATTATTACTAGTATTATACTGTATTACATTATAATATTATAAACATTATATGTATATACTATGTATTATTAGTAAAGGACAGGAGACAAGATGGAAGGGTCTTCTGCCCCCCCCTCCCTTCATTCTGGCCGGATCAGCAGGTGGACGCCTTGCTTCTCTCCATGCTCACGGGAGAAGAACAACAATGGAGGACTCAGGAAGAGGCATGTCCCTAACAAGGTGGCCATAGGAGGTGATAACAGAGTGACAGCCGGGCAGAGCGGCCAATGGGGGAAGGAAGGCCTTTCCCCCCAACCTGCTCCTTTGCCTCTCCGTGTCCTCGATGAGGACTGCAGCCTTGTGCCAGGATGGGGTTGAGTCCCAACCGCCTCAAGGCCCCTTGACCCAAGGCGGTGCCATGAGAAACCTGCCAGCCCACCACCTCCTTTCCCGGTCTTATCGACCTTATCGGCTGCGAGGAACTCACCGATCTGCATGAGCGTTTCCTCCATGCTGTTGGTGGCGGTGACCATGGCCACGGAGGCCCCCAGGGGGTCGCTGTCCGGGAACTGGACCGGCTCAGGGACGATGCGGCGGTCGTTGAGGCCGAGGGGCCCGGCCAGCAGCTCAAACTCCTCCTCCCCGGTCAGCTTCTCCTCCTCGTCCACGTCCAACATGTCCCAGTCCTCTAGGAGCAGGAGAAGCACAAAGCCCAGTCAGGGCAGGCACTCCGGCGGGCAGGCAGGGCCAGGCGGGCCCAGGCCTTGGCAGAGGGAGGGAGGCAGGCGGGCCGGGAGCCAAGGAGTGCGTACCTTCATAGACGCTCTCCTGCTTGCCAATCAGGTCGGGGGCCTGCCCTTTGTACCTGCGCGGGGAGGGAGGGAGCAAAGACAAGGGCAGGCATCAGGCACTCCTGCCATTACCACCACCAGCGCCGCCTCTCTGTATGTGTGTGTTTATTTATATCTATCATAGAAAGAGATCCCAACCCCTTCTATAAATATGTCTATAATTATATGTATTATTATTGCTATTATTATAGTGATCATAAAATCCTAGAGTTGGAAGGGACCCCCAGGGCCATCCAGTCCAACCCCCTCTATATATGTATGTCTGTATTTATATCTATTTATGTATTTAATCAAAGCCCCCCCCCCGGGCAGGTGGCCACCCAGCCTTCAGCGAAACTCCTCTGGAAGGAGCACCCCCCACGGGCACCTCTCTGAGGCGGAGGTCTTGCTCTTGCTCTTGAGGGCCAGGTACTTCTCGCGACAGCTTCCGCAGAGGAGGTAGTAGGGGTTCCCGCTGCCGCACTCCCCGCCAAACCAGCCGTCGACGTAGGAGCCGTTGCTGCGGTAGCCCTGGCGATTGGCGCTGCGGCCGCAGCCTGGGTGGTTCCTCTTCATGTGCTGGTTGAAGCTGACCACGCTGCACTCGCACAGCTCGCACACCACCACCTCCTCCCGGTCTTCTGACTCGCAAACGTGCTGCCAGCAGAACAATGGCACACGTGGTTAGGCGGAAAGCGCCCCGTCCCTTCCCACCCGCAACACGAACACACAGAATAAGCCATGCTGTGGCCACTCAACCTGGCATCGCTCAGGGAGTCAAAGCCTAGTGCTGTCAGTGCCTTGGACAAGATCCTCATCCAAGTACAGTATTTCATCACATAATAGTCGCCACCAGGTAATAGGCAGACCGCACAGACGGGTGGCCAAAAAGGTATTTGTTGTGTTCCTCACATAATAGTCGCAGAGCCGCTGACCCCCCCCCCCTCCTTATTTGTCCAAAGGCAAAAACAGTTTTAAAAATCCAAAAGGGAAATCTGAAAACCAAAAGCAACTTTTTGCATCACGCAATAGTCGCACCCCCTTTTTGATTAAAAGTGTGATTAAAAGTGCGACTATTATGCGAAAATACTACTCGGCCTTCTCTTCTGCAGGCTAAACATGCCCAGCTCTTTGCGCCACTCCTCATGGGGCTTGTTCTCCAGACCCCCCTTGATCCCTTGGGTCGCCCACTTCCTCTGGACACCTCCCAACTGAGGGTCAACACTTCCCTTCAATTGTGACACCCAGAACTGGACGCAGTGTAATTCCAGGTGAAGCGGTCTGACCCAGGCAGGCACGACTTCCATGGATCTAGGCACTCGGCTCCTATTGACGCAGGCCAAAATCCCATTGAGATTCTGAGAGAGTCCTGGCTCTCCCTCCCCATTTGCTGTCGCCTGTAAACTTGACGATCCTGCCTTCTCACCCTTCATCTTCTAAGCCAGGCCTGGGCAAACTTGGGCCTTTCAGGTGTTTTGGACTTCAACTGTGAGGAATTGTGGGAGCTAAAGTCCAAAACACCAGAAAGGCCCAAGTTTGCCCAGGCGTGTTCTAAGCCATGAATCAAGACCCTGAGCAGGACCGGGATGCCCGGGAGGGGGGAGCCCTGCTGCCGGCGGCACTCCGCTCGCCACTTCTTTCCAGGAGGAAGTCCTGCGGAGAATCACCCTCTGAGTTCGTTCACTTAACCAATTCCAGATCCACCTCACCGTAGTTTGGGCTCACCCTCTCTGGGCTACCCCACATGGGATGCCCAGGTGTTTTACCACCCTTGTGGGAGGCTTCTCTCATGTCCCCGTACGGGAAGCTGGAGCTGACAGAGGGAGCTCAACCTGGTCTCCCTGGATTCGAACCACTGACCTGCTCAGTCAGCAGTCCTTCCAGCACAAGAGTTTATACCATTAAGGTGCCACCGGGAGCGCTCTAACCGTGTGTGTGTGTGTGTGCGTGCATATATATATATAAACATACATTGAGTAAGTGGATGAAAAGCACTAAGTCGGGGCCTGGGCAAACTTGGGCCCTCCCCCCAGTGTTTTGGACTTCAATTCCCACAATTCCGAACGGCCTGTCATGAATTGTGACTTTCAGGAATTGTGGGAGTTAAAGTCCCAAGCAGCAGGAGGAGGGAGGGCCTGCGCAAAGCTCTAGCCCAGCAACATGGCCGGACCCCTGCTGCCCGCCCGTTTGTCCACCTGCCCGCCCATTTCCTTGAAAGCAACAGGAAGGAAGCGAAGCCGCCCCGGCGGCCGCCATCACACACACCCAGGTCGGCCAATCCAGTACCTCTGGGAGCCACATTCCCAGAATGTCATTATCACTGGCCAGGTCCTGCCCGAACATGGCCTCCATGGCCTCGTCGTCCAGGTCGATCTCCAGCTCCTCGTCCAGGTTGAAGTCGTAGAAGGCGCCCGGGTCCTGCGGCAGGGAGACCCCTTCCCTCCGGCTCTGGTTCCTGTGGGCCTGCACAGAGCGGTACAATCCCGCTTAAACCAGAGGAGAAAACCACAGGCTTTATTGCGCGGGAAGGTCAAGGCAGGGCATTTCTTCTTCTAGCTGCAACTAAAGGCCCGTCCTGGCTAAAGGCGGGCAGGCGGGCGGTGGGGGCAGGGCAAGGAAAGGCTGCATGGGGAAAGGGCCCCGGTACTGTATAACAGGGGCACTTGGGGAGTACTGTCTACCAAGATGCCCCTTTGCTCAATGATGGGGTCCCAAAAGCATTGGCAACAAGGAAAGGCTTCTAGTGGCCACCCATTCACCCACATCTATAGGCAATAACACCCGATGTTTACAGTCGAGACTGTAGGTAATAATGATTCAACGGTACTTCATAAAGGAGTAAACAAAGAAAGAAAATAATACTATCACCATCATCACTGTAAAAAAATTGGAGTAATAAATGACATTATTATAATTGGTCCAAAGCCATATTCTAAAATGTTATTGTTGTTGTTGATGTTATTATTATTGGTCCAAAGCCATATTCTAAAATGTTATTATTGTTGTTGTTGATGTTATTATTATTGGTCCAAAGCCATATTCTAAAATGTTATTGTTGTTGTTGTTGATGTTATTATTATTGGTCCAAAGCCATATTCTAAAATGTTATTATTGTTGTTGTTGATGTTATTATTATTGGTCCAAAGCCATATTCTAAAATGTTATTATTGTTGTTGTTGATGTTATTATTATTGGTCCAAAGCCATATTCTAAAATGTTATTATTATTGTTGATGTTATTATTATTGGTCCAAAGCCATATTCTAAAATGTTATTGTTGTTGTTGTTGATGTTATTATTATTGGTCCAAAGCCATAATCTAAAATGTTGTTATTGTTGTTGTTATTATTATTAGTTCAAAGCCATATTCTAAAAATCTGTTATTACTACACTATGTAACAAGATATGAAAAAAAAATTCTGTTCCTGGTTTAAAAGTGTTATTCCTGTTTAATTGTGCGGCACTTACTTGGAAAGGAGTTGTTCAACTCCACAAACTTTGTTTTGAAGGATGTTGAATTGTTCATTGGGAAACTAGAGCACAATGCGCTCTCCCTCCTCCAAAAGACAAAGTTTGTGCAGTTGAATACACTTCCCTAATGATAGAACTAACTAGGGAATAATGACATCTGCAACCCTGGAATAAAAGTCATTCTATATAGTGTAATCATATAATAATAGCAACAATAATATGTTACTACCATTTCATTACATGTACATAACACAGCACACATGCACATGAAGCCCAAGTGCCTGGGGTCCATCTCTGAATATCGTGCTCTTCCCAAGGGCCCAGGACACCAGAGATATACCTCTATTACCATTATTATTATTATTATTATTATTATTATGTGCTACCTAGTGTAATAGTATAATGATAGTATGCTATTATTTTGTTGTTGTTTATTCGTTTAGTCCCTTCTGACTCTCCGTGACCTCCTGGACCGGCCCAAGGCAGAGCTCCCTGTCGGCCGCCACCCAGCCAGTCCCTTCAAGGACGCCACCCGCCCGCCTTGCCCTTGGCCGGCCCCTCTTCCTTTTCCCTTCCATTTCCCCCAGCATCACTGTCTTTTCTAAGCTTTCCTGTCTTCTCATTATGTGGCTATTATTATTATTATTATTATTAGAAAAACGACAAGATGAGTCTCAAATAATAATAATAGCTGCATTATTATTATTACTATTATTACTATTATTATTAGAGTCTTGCATATCCAACATAAACAGGCTGGCAGAACGATGGATAAACAAAAACGTCAGATAATAACAAGGAGGGAATTAAGGAAAAGCCTATGAAGCGTCAAATGAGGTTCCAGGCTCAGCGAGGAGTCCAAGCTGCGGGACTGCGCCTTCGGGGGAGTGCAATCCCGCCCCGCACAGGCTGCAACCCTAGGCCCCGCTTGGCCTTGCGACTGGCCAGGAGGACCTCTGCCTTGTCTGAACGCAATTTCAATCTGCTCACCCTCATCAGACTGTCACCATCTCCTTAGCATCTGGTGGAAAGGAGTCATAGAGCCGGACGTCGTCTGCATGCAGGTGGCATTGAATTCCAAAACTCAGGGTGATCTCTCCCAATGGTTTCATGTAGATGTTAAACACCATGGGGACAGTATTGTGCCCTCCAGGACCCACAGGACAATGGCTGCGGGGCCGAGCAGGCGCCCCCCAACATCATCTTCTGAGAGCAATCCTCCAGGAAGGACCAGAGCCACTGCAGGCCAGAACCTCCAAGGCCCATTCCCACGTGGCCTCCCAGGAGGAGACCGTGGACCACGGTATGTTTTGGACTTCCACAATTCGTAAGAGCCTACCAGCTGTTAGAAATTGTGGGGGTTGAAGTCCAAAACACCTGGAGGAGGCCCGACTCCCAACCTAGCAGTTCAAAAATATGCAAAGGTGAGTAGATCAATAGGTACTGCTTTGGAAAGAATGCAGTCATGCTGGCCACGTGACCTTGAAGGTGCCTACAGACAACGCTGGCTCTTCAGCTTAGGACGAGATGAGCACCAGAACCCAGAGTTGGGCACGACTAGACTGAATGTCAAGGAGAAACCTTTACCGTTCCTCAATATGGACACACTCACCTGCGCGTGCCAGCAGCGTTCGGGCCGCCAAGTCGAACTTGTGTCTCCGGGTGACGGCAGAGCGCCCCCTGGAGGCGGGTCCGCTCCCTGACGCGGCGTTTTCCCCGTGCTCCATGTTATCGTTGCTGAAAGCGCACAGAAAGAGCTTAGTTTCCAGGGAAACGCACATGAGGATGTAAGAGCAAGTGGCTGACCTGTCACTGTGTTTCTTTGAGGGGTGATCTGTGACATCCGCACATACGGGTTCACTTTGCGCAATGCAGTTCGGAACCTTCTGGCTGCTTCCAATTTAAACATTTGGATGGTAGTCCCACCTGCTCTCCCAGAGAGTGCCTATGTGCCCAATGGCGGGGCTGCCGCCTCAGTTCCCCCAACCGCTGACCGGCAGCAAAAGAGAAGAGGCATGATGATCATAACAGCGGGGGGATGGGCGGAGATGGGCGTATTTCACAGAACGCCACTCCAAGGAACAGAGTTACAGGTCAGCCACTTGTTCTGCTTCTCCACGGTGCCTGTGAAACGTACAGGTGACTAGCAAACTACCCACCGTGGAAGGCGGGATCAAGCGATCGAGAAGAAGGGGCTCTGCCAAGGGTGGCCTCGTGGCTGGAAATGGCGCCCAGCTTCAGTGGCTTTGAGGGGCACGGACCACGCCGCTGGCAGGCAGATGCCCCCGCAGGAGGCCTTGAGAGACTGCCATTGCTCTGGCCGAACGGGCCGCCTCCAGCCGCTGTGGAGGTTGCTGGCCAGAGAGCTGACAGAAGAGGCCCACGATAGATAGCTGTGGCCCAAGGGGAAAGGAGGGCGTGGAGAGGACATTGGAGAGCCTCGGGTATCCTTACGGGACTTCAGAAGCCGCCTGGGCCATTCTCTCCGAGGTGATGTTCCGTGGACATCAATGCGAGGGCTTGCCAAACATCCCGTGAGTGAAGTGGCGAGGAAGGATTCTGAAAGGAGGCCGGCAGAACAATGTCCTGGCACACGTGGAAACAGGGCCCCACTTTAGGAGGGAAAGCTACATCTGTCCGCAGGGCCACCTCACCCTTCGGGGAACATCGCATGTAGGGGGCTCTGCTCTGAGCACACACAGAACTCGCTGGCGTGCCTTGCAAAAGTGACGGCTACGAGGGATGCTGTTTTCCCAGAGAGGCAGGTCAGGGCATTAGAAGTCGCCACAGGTTCAAACCGAGTCCTGGAGAATGAGTGGAGAGGGAACTGGTTCCACGCCCCATACCGGAGGGAGAACGACGGGCCGGTACACGTTTTTATAACCTCTGAGAGAAGGGTGGGCCGAGGGGTCAAGGGGGCAGGAGAGGGCCCGGCTTCCCTGCCATACCCAGAGGCGGCTGCTAAGTCGCGCTTGAGCAAAGAGAGGGAGGCGCCGCGATGGGACGCGTGGGCAAGAAAGGAAGTCCAGGGTGAACGGAGTGGGAGCCGCAACAGAACCAAAGCCAAGTTGCTTTACAATGGAAACGAAGGATAAGATTTTTGGGCCGATGCCCTTTGGGAGGCTTCAATAAGCAGCTTCACTGCTGCCAAGAGGCGGGAAGTAGCCAGGTCCTCCGTGCCGTGAGGCCGGGTGGTGGGTCAAGCCGGCCTGTTGTGGTCAGAGATCCAGATCGGGTGAAAGGTACTCGCCTCCTGACGCCGGCAGGAGTGGGACCAACCACGTTTAAGGAGGCCACCTTCATCGGGGTGATCAAGAGACAACCCGGCCAATCCTTGGCTATCTTCGCAAGTGCCTTGAGGGTCACTGGAACTGGAGGGAAGACGTCCCTGAGGCCTGGAGCCCAGGTGCAAAGAAAGGCGCCACTAAGCCCCTTGGCCTTGTCTGTCAGAAGTTGCACCATGTTCTGGTGCAGCGGACTTCCAAGGCTGGCCAGGCCTTCTCTGCCGCCAAGAGCTCCAGGAGATGGATGTGCTGGAGTGGCTCCTCCATCGACCAGTGGCCGCGAATCATGAACTGGCCCAGGCGGGCACCCCAGTCCGTGAGGGAAGGTTGTGCCACCAGGCAACAATGGCGCCGGAACACCATCTCCAAGTGAACCTTGGCTAGCTTTGATCACCATTTGAAGATGCCGAGGACACCTCCAGGGAGGGCACAGGTGCCGGCAAACACATGAGACCGTGGCAGTTGGGGACTCCCTGTCGCCCAGGAGAGACGGGATGCTTTGCTATACTTTTTTCCCATTTTGGAGGCAGCTTCCACCAGAAGCGTACTCCTCATAGAAGAGCGCTTTCAAGGTAGACCCTCTTGTGCGCCTGGCCTGGGTGGTCAAGGCCTGGCAGGGGGCTCTGGCCTGAGCAACATCGCCCTCCCCCAGGCATAACAAGCACAGGGCATGGAGTCAGGAATAGGGGAAAAGAGGCCAAACAAAGCCCAGAGAAACTGTCAGAGAGACTAAAGGCACAATCCCAAGGTTCCTAGCTGCCGTCAGCGTGGAAAAGGGGAACTGAGGCTGTAGCCCCGCCTTTGGGCATATCGACGCTCTGGGAGAGGAGTCGGCAGGGCTACCATCAAAATGCTTAAATGGAAAAGATCTAGACGGTTATGCACTACATTGTGCATGTGCAAAGTAAACCCATAAGTGCGATTTCAGACACCACGTAGAAGAAAAAGGGGGCCCCGCACACGTGTCTGCCTGCGACGGCGTGAAAATGGGGCCCACCCAGCCCTCAGATCGTGGCCCTTACCTTTCGCTGAAGGCTTCGTCCAACTCGGGGGCGTCGGCGGAAGGGATGTCTCCCGGGGACTGCAGGAAGCCCTGGTCGCCGGACTTGCCTCCCGAGAGGCCCGTCCCCACCCCCTGGAGGCGCGTGTCCGCCCCGGCCTCCTCCCCCAGGTGCGGCTCCTCCTCCTCGGTCCCTGGGTGCTCGATCATCCACATGGCCAGCACCGTGATGTTCTGGGCATCCGCCTCACCTCTTGCGCCTGCAAGGCACAGGGACACCACACACCTCTGTCGTGTGTTCTGACTGCGTTGTGCTCCGCCTCCCGCCGTTAGGAGAGGTGGGTAGCCAATAATAATTAATGACTATATCTGTATCATCATCATCATATAATATAATGTTCTGACTGAACAGTTAGGGGAGGTGGGCAACTATATACACATGCACACACACTTGCATATGGAAGTTGTAGTTCACCCGCACCCACTGAACCCAGCCAACATAGGATCTACTTGGAGCGCAGACAAACGATGCCTTTCTCAAGTGACCCGGGCACCGCCAGGTTCCCAAGCTAGTAATAAATAAATAACCTGGGAGAGCGTTCCACGGACGCCTCAGTCCCTGGCCAAAATATCAACAGCTGGTCCCCTTACCTGTGGCTTCCATGGCTTTGGCGATCTGCCGGAGGGAGAAGCCCATTTCCAGCAGGGGCACCGCGATGGCCGGCGGGGGCGGGGAGGTCGAGAGGCGGCTGCTGGGGTCCGACAAAGCTGTGGGCGGGAAAGGAAGAGCCAACAGGAAAGGCTTTCAAAGGGGGCTTTTCTGTGTTTCGTGATTGACAGGATGCAGGAGGGCAAAAGGCACCTCGGTTGGAGCGAATCAGCTCCGGCGGGCGGTCCTACCTGTGCGGTTGGGGGGCCGCGCAGACTGGGACTCTGGGGAAGTGAGGGACTGCCGGCGGCCCACGTCGTCCGAAGGGGAGGTGGGCAGCGAGGAGACCGGCGGGGTCTGGGCCCGCCTCGCAGGGAGG
Source organism: Anolis apletophallus (assembly GCA_030556195.1). Taxonomy (NCBI): domain Eukaryota; kingdom Metazoa; phylum Chordata; class Lepidosauria; order Squamata; family Anolidae; genus Anolis; species Anolis apletophallus. The sequence goes on along the minus strand of JARBWK010000015.1, from coordinate 45,344,353 downwards.
GCAGTGGTGGTCGGGTAGCTGGAGAACATTTGCCTGGAAGACAGAGGGACAAATGGTGTGGGAAGAGGCCGCACGGATGACTCACGTAACACCATTGTTGTGCCTGGGCTAGCAATGCCATTTCCTAATTGGGCTTGGACGTACCGCAGCCCGCCTCTAGCCATGACACCCACCAAAATATTCACCACAAACATGGACAAAATCACAACCTGTTAACTGCAAGAGGCCACCTGACTTGAACCTGCGCGCCTCATTCGTAAATACATCACGCGGTCCTAGGCGCTTGGGAAGTGATTGACTTGTGGTTTTGTGATACGAAATCCAGCATCGAGATCTCTGCTGTGTCATAATAATAATAATAATAATAATAATAATAGTAACAATGATGATAGAGGGATATCTCTAATACCCCAGGCCCTTATTCAGAGACACTTGGGCCTCATGTGCACGTGTGCTGTGTTGTTATGTACACCTAATAAAATGATAATGACATACTTTTTATTTTACTTATTTATTTGCAGTATTTATATCCCGCCCTCTTCCTCCCCCCAAAGCAGGGGACTCGGGGCGGATTGCAATCTACATATACATGGCAAACATTCAATGCCATAGACACACAACATATATAGGCAGACACTCAGAGGCTATTCATTCCAGCTTCTGGCCACCAGGGGCAGCTGTCGCTTCCTTATTCTTTGCATACTTCCTGGAGGTTTTTATGGCCTCATACATCAGTTAAACTAGCCTCCCCACAAAGTGGCACCTACATTTCCTACTTGACAGATGCAACTGTCTTTCGGGCTGCAAAGGTCGACAGCAGGCTACACAAATTGGTCGGACACTCACTCCGACCCGGGCTGGCTTCGAACTCGTGACCTTTCGGTCAGTAGTCATCTTAATGCAGCGGACTCCCAGCCTCCTGCGCCACAGTCCCGGTTTATTATTATTTCACGATTACACTATGCAACACGAGTTTTGTTCCTGTGTAATCGGAGTCATTTCCTAACTGGTTCTACTATAACAACATAGAAACGGTGTATTGAACGGCACCCACGTTGCCTTTAAGGGAGGGGGGTCTCGCAACACATTCTGCTCTAGCTTTTCAATGCATATCTCAATTCAGT